>BGPR01000122.1:1291524-1302993 GCA_013235015.1 Araneus ventricosus | reverse complement strand
CAATATAATAAAAGCCAATCAAAACTTCGAAGCAATATCAATGCTTATTGCACAGTTTTATTCCTTTCGAAAGAAGCTTCGGCATTAGTAAAAAACCTGCCTTCTTCGATTTTTATAAGATTTAGGCTTACAGAAAGTCTATATTAAATATTCTTTACCTATATAACTATACCTTACTTATATAACTAATGTATAAATGAAATATCAAACGAATTTTCAATAAAAATTAAATTGAATAAAATATTAATGAATGGCAAAGTATATTTCTTTACTTTTGAAGAATAAACATCAGATCTGAATTCCAAAATTGCATTTTATTTCATAAATATTTTATCTGCACCTTTGATAAAAAGTCTTATCTGTTGATTGAATTTTCCGTTTCTCTAATGTTTTAGCCAGCAAAATATTAAAAGAAAAAACAGTGGCTGCTCGTCAGCGCAGAAACAAGCAGTGCTGCGAAATTTGTACACTGTAAAAAAATCCCGTAAAATTTACGGTTTTAAACTGGCAGCTGGGTTGGTTGTGCAAAACCGTAAAAGTTACGAAGTAAATCCGCAGGCACAACGGTTTTTTACCGTATGAAATCAAGTTTTCTCCGTAAAAATTAAGTCATCGAAGTAAGTGACGTCATAGACTGAGTTGAGTTGTTTTTCTCCTTCTGTTCGAGTCGAAATGGGCTGATGTGTGTTATCAATTAGGAATATTAATTAATCAAGGCTTAATTACTAATTTCAATTAGTTTAATTAATAAAATTCTTAATTGAACTTACTTGCACGATTTCGATGCAAGATGGTGACAAAACTTCTAACTCCTCCGAGCCGGGGATCGAAACTGCGTTCATAGAAATAAAAGGCACTTCACCCGGTGGTCAAGTGCTCTAACCACTTGACCACCGGGAACTTCATAAAATGAAGTAAAAATAATCTATTTGAGTCACTATAGCTCTAGTGGCGCCACCTAGTGATGTAAAAATCAACTATTGCCAGAACACGTGTTTTAAGGTTAGCTTTCATGAGTGACAACAGGTTACTGTAACATGTGTAAACAATAGCGGAGATGGAACCCTATTAAAAACATGAAATGAATGCAATAAAATTACATTTAAGAAAAGGGAAAATTATCGTACGGAAAGCAATACCGTATGACGAAAAATAGAATTTGGACTGACGGTTTTAAACCGTTTATGACTGGAGCGGAAAACGGTGAAAAACCGTTTTGTCAACAAAACAGCTTTAAACCGTCAAATATACGGAAAAAGTCCGGGAAAAAAACGGATTTTTTTACATTGTATAGTCCTAAGTTGCAGTTAATTTTGTGCTAATTATTTTGGTTTGTAATGATGATATAATAAAAACTGATAATTTTTGAGTCATAAGCAAAAAACTGGTAGAATTTTATTCATATTTTTTCGATATAACTAAAATTCCAACAAAATTTATTGGTGGCAAACCTCAGATTCGTAATCAGCACCCTAAAAAACATAAAGAAGCTAAAAATGACAACTCCTCCAGAATTGGATTTAAAATACTACTTAACGACTGAACTACGGAGAAAAAGCGAAAAAGATCCAAATGAGGAAGTCGCGCCAAGCGAGAGCCGCGAAAAATTCAGCTCAAATGAACGAAATTTCAAGCGGAGAAAGGGTTGCTTTTCTCCCGCTTCGCGTTGCTCATTGCCTTAATGTCGTATCCTGGGGAGGGGCAAAACTCTCTGCAGCTCTGGTATGTCTCTCTCTCAATTCTTGATTGATTTTCCGTCTTCGTTTTAAGTTTTTTATTACTTTTTTTCCATTTTCATTGATCACTGAATTCTCAAAGTGGAAAAGTAAGCCAATTAGAATGAAAACGAAAATACAATCTTTTAAAACAATTTCAGGGGGGGACTGCAACTCTGCAGCTCTTATGGACGAGCCGCCACTGAGTGAAAATGACAACTGTCATGAGTATGCATTCACAAGAAATAATGCAGTGTGTCTTCTCTAGTCGTGGCCTAATTTTCCGTGGCCGTGATTTCTAAACCATTAGAGATAGGCATATTACTTCCAATTGGAAAAATGCTTAAAATGGCGTAAATAATTTCATTTTATGTTGTTTGGGTCAATAAATGTTCTACTGAAACAATTACGAAGTCTAAATTTCTATACAGTCTCCGGGTCCTATTAGTCATATTTAGTAAAATATGACCGAAACACTCTCATTTCACGAAAAAAGTTAAATTCTTCCGCGACTAAAACCGACCGTGTTACAAAGCTTCGAATTTCATTATTTTAAGCCAATCAACAACTGCTGCGGATGAATGCTTCACATTTATTGAGGATCTTCCTCGCGGCGGCCTGTAAAATGGTCTAAAATAGTGGTATTAAAGCTTCATAACTCGGTTCTAGTCGAAGAGGTGTTTTTTTTGCTGTTGTTGTTAAAAATGTTATGGACTCAAAAATATTTTATTAAATTTGATTAATAGGACCAGGAGAAGTATATAAAAATTTAGACATCCTAATTTTTTCAGCACTACATATTGACTCAGACAACATAAAATATAATTCATTACGTCATTTAAAGCATTTTCCAATTGAAAATATATTCTTATCTCTAAAGGTTTAGAAACTAGCTATTAGGCCACGATTCGAGTAGATACACTATCTATAATAGAAAAGCCTTGAGATGTCTGTGACGCTGGGCGGAGCTTAAAATAACCCCGTCCCTTTTGTCTGCATCATTATCGAACGAGCAAATCGGATAATTGTATATGAATATTACCTCAACTTTCAACAATAAAAGAGAAACAAGCAATTAAATATTTGTTTAAACAGTAAAAACGGTTTGAATTGCGTTGCAACTATGTTGTATTGTAAATAATGCCAAAAAATATATTTAAAAAGTTATTCAAATTAAACAAAACATTGTAGAGCAATTTAAATGATATCTTTAAAAAGGTAATTTTTTGTACTTTCAGATGGCGTAAAAATGATTTTTGCGCTGTAATATTTTCGGAAGTTATTGAGAAAAATGTCAAAATTTCGATTAATTTTTGATTAGTTAAAATTCTAATTACAATTTCGAAAAAAGGAATCCTAGATGCGCATTCCCATCCTCCAAAGTTTCTTTGTGCCAAATTTCGTAGCTTTATATCCAGCGGTCTGCCCTGTAGAGCGCCAACACACATTCTCCTTTGTTATTAGTAGAGATTTTGGTAATGCATTTTTTCTGTTGGTGGATTTTGCATCATTTTTGCTCGGATAAAACGAAAATAATCGTTAAAAGTAAAGTTATTAACAAAACCAAAGTTAGAGCCGAGTGATTCAGCAATTCTGATTTTCATTTATTTCTTAAGCACTCTGCCAATGTGCATGAGATTTTGCATCACATCTTTCGTGAGTAAATCTGTGATAATCAGTTCCGAGATATGTCTTGCTGGCTAAAAGCCCATTTTATACGGGCACAAATCTTCTAATATATAAGAACAGTGTACATTATCCTTAATAATATAATAAACGCGAAAGTGTGTCCCTCTGTCTTTCTGTCTGTCTCTCTGTTTGTCTGTTTGTTACGCTTTCACGACCAAACTACAAAACCGATTTTGATGACAATTGGCAGAGTTGTAGCTTAAAACCCAATAACGGACATAGGGTAGACGAAACCACGTTAAATTAATTATTTTTGACTGCAGATAACAATTGAATAATTAACAAAGAAATCCCATTGATTCCGCGATTCGCGATGAAGATTATTTTATTTTTCAATCAACTGTCACATGATCCTTCAGCAATGCGAAAACATGTGGAATAAATTATTTTTAAAATCAACTATCACGTGATCTTTTTTTCGCTGTAACTTCGGAACAAATTATCCGATTAAAATTAATTCCAAAATTTTACCTTTTCAATGATACCAATTTATTTTCTGTGACATTTTTCTTCAATTTTTATTAATTTTTTAATGTTTAATAACTTTAATTAAGTGCAGACGATTTGGAAATAACACAAATTTATAGCTACTCCGTTGCTAGGCAACGATTAGACTTTGAACTAATTTACTTTTATTTCTGAAAATTTTGCTTATGTTTATAAATATCTATAAAATAAGGCGGAAATTGCATATATCTGTCTGTCGGTCGGTCAGTCAGTCACAAGAACTCCTCTAAACGGTGACCGGTAGCGACATGAAATTTGCACAGGACATTCTAGAGCATATTT
Organism: Araneus ventricosus; assembly: GCA_013235015.1. Classification (NCBI taxonomy): domain Eukaryota; kingdom Metazoa; phylum Arthropoda; class Arachnida; order Araneae; family Araneidae; genus Araneus; species Araneus ventricosus. The sequence continues at coordinate 1,298,800 of BGPR01000122.1, read as the reverse complement.
CTAGGTGGTCAAAGGTCCTATTTTTAACATTCAGAGTTAATTAGTTCTTAAGATATTTAATTAAATAACGGAAATTAGCCGCTTTTAAGCCTAATGCTTAGAAGTGTTTTGCCAATAACTTCTGAAATATTTATTAGACAACAGTTATTTTTATGCCATTTTAAAGACCAGAAAATGATCTTTTTAATGCTATTAATTCCATTGCGATGAAATGTTTTCTCTGATTGTTGTTAAGGTTTAAAAATATTTTTGTAACGTAATTTCTAACAAGACTTTTTATTCTTATAGAAATAAATTCAAGCCAAATTATTGTTTCGCGCGCGGGCTTTTGCCAGTGTTAAAGTTAATATAAAAGAATATTCCTTTCTTTGACCATAAACAACAAAGGCGATTTTACACTTCCGGTTTCCTGTTGTCGTAGCATTTACAGCTTTTAATAAGGTTACGTAGTGTTCCAATGACGTTAGTGAATTATTCTCTCGATGTTTTGTTTAACTTTCACAGTGAGGTATTACAGAATATCCATCTATAGATACGGTAATGGGCATTAACAAGGAACATCATATTCTGAAGAGCTCTTCAACATATTAGAATTGTCAGGGGCACCTTCCGACAAGCCGAGATTGAATGTCGGTATGCTAGTACTACTGATACGTAACTTCGATATACCGAGACTGCGCAATGGTACACGGTTACAAATTACACACCTAGGTGCAAACGTCATGAAAGCTACTGTTATGATTGATATAGAGAGAAGAATGAGTGTTTTAATTCCCCGCCTTCCGATAATACCGAAGGATTTATCATCTCAGTTCGAAAGGTAACAATTCCCTTTAAAAATATCATTTGCCAGGCTCAGGGCCAGACACTGAAAGTGGCAGGCGTACATTTCGAAAAACCATATTTTTCGCATGGGCAACTATATGTGGCGGGTTTACGTGTGTCCAGCCCCCACAACCTCTATATCCGTGCAAATAAAGTGGTATACAAAAGTATATTAACATAGATAAACAATTTACATAACTACATCAGCATACATGTACAGTACACTCCTGTCAGCCATCCAATGAAGTATTTTAACAACAGTCAGAACTTTTACTTTCCCCTTTCAAAATGCAACAAAACATTTACCTTCGTTAATTAAAAAAAGAATAATTCAAATTCTTCGCGCACGAAGTCGCGGGTAACAGCTAGTTCTACAATAAATGACTTTCTTGTAAGTCGTTACCATAAAACAGCTTATACAGGGTGTTGCCGAATTCTACCGACAAATTCAGAAGGGTGATAGTAGGCATCAACAGGATGAAAAATTACCATAGAACTTAGGGTCGCAAACGACGTTTAGTCGATGAAAATCGCAAAAATACAGGGTGTCTGAGAATTGTTGGACACTGTTCAAAAATTAATTTAAAAAACTAATAATGTTTAAAATACGAATTTTTTTAATGAAAGAGCATTTTTAAACATTTTTTTTCAGATAGGTAACACGCCGTTTTGGTGGTCCAGGGGATCATAAATTACTGAAAATCAAAAATGAGTTTAGAGCCATTATCTGCAAAAATATTGAAACTGGAAGAAAAATAAAAGCATGAAATTGTGAGGAATTTTACGCTCACCGATCAGCCGAAGTCAACCTGTGTTTTCTGGTGTCTTTTTTAGTTTTTTTTTTTTTTAATATTTCGAAAACTCTTCACTTTCACACTACATGTGAATTAACAAATTAAAGAGCGTGAAATTCCCTACAATGTCAAACTTTTATTTTTCTTCCAGTTTTAATATTTTTGCAGATAATTTTCAATAATTTACGACCCCCTGGTCCACCAAAATGGCGTGTTACCTATCTGGGAAAAAATGTTTAAAAATGCGCTTTCATTAAAAAAAAAAAATCGTAGTTGAAACATTATTAGTTTTTTTCATTAATTTTTGAACAGTGTCCAACAATTCTCGGACACCCTGTATTTTTGCGATTTTCACCGACTAAGCGTCATTTGCGACCCTATGTTCCATGGTAATTTCTCGCCCTCTTGATGCCTACTATCACCCCTCTGAATTTGTCGGTCGAATTCGGCAACACCCTGTATACTTGAAAAAGTTGCGGAAGATGAATTCTTCATCTGATTTTGACGCCTCCTTCAATTTAGATTTTTTTTCGAGCTCATACAATACATTTTTTATTTAAATGCAACACATTTTAAGACTACCGAAAGCGTTGCTGTCTGGAGCAGCTTCCCATTACACAATACTGTCTTACCTCCCACGTCCAGGGGCGGCGCTAGCGGGGGGTCAAGGGGGGCAATTGCCCCCCTGTCGGTGACCGCTTGCCCCCCCGTCGCCGAGAAATGAAGAATTTCGTCGGTAAAAATATTTTCTGTTTCGGGAGATATGGAGAGATGGGTATCAAGGAATCTAATATTTTAAATCTCATCTTAAAGTTATTGTATAGTAAACGGTCGAGATAAGCTATTTGTGTCCAAATTTGACGTCTGATTAACGTTTAAATCAACAGAATGACCGGCATCTGTTTCACTTGTCGTCCATTTGGCCTGGTGCGCGCACTGCATTGACAGAATAACCGACAAGTGAATCAGATGTCGCATTTTGTCCACTGTTTTTGGTCGGTCGGCTAAGAGATCAACAAGACGGGTGAAAATTTGCATTTTTTGTTATTTCCATTGACTACTTTGATCACTTGTCGGTAAATTTATTAGGGAAAACTAAAGTATCAATATTAAACAAGAGTGTGGCGATACACAACGGTCACTCCTCTGAACGACCATTTTTGTTCGTCACGGAATTTTTCGGCCCACAGACATAATGTTAAAATAACCTCTATTAACGGCCACTCATACCCATCTGATCTGTCGGGTTGGTAGCCCATTCAACTTCAAATGCATTCCTTTCGTCTCTCTGACCACAGACTTTTTATTAAGAGAAAATTCAGGAAAGAAAGAACAAAAAATTCATACACTCAAAATCAACACCGGAAATCAGATCGAAATTAATTATTCCTTTCCCATTGTAAAGAGAAAAGTGATTTTCGGTCTCCATCGGGGTTAACATTCAAGAGTTCATTTTTACCTTTCTAGTGCTGATTCTCTGACAAAAAATCTGCTATGGCTTGCGACCATCATCGAATGAAACTTTCAGCTGAACGACTTTAGAAAAAATAGATGATATTATTCCCTTTCATCAACAAATACCGACGAAACAATTAGGGATATATTTTTCCAATTAAAAAAAATGAAAAAGTGACCTCCGAAAGAGCTTAAAGATCCAAGCAGACACAAAGTCTTTTTTTCAGAAGAATCTATACTTATAAAAGGAAATGTTTGCGTGCGTGCGCGCGATGTCCAGACAAATCTATCGCACTCACAGTCATGAAATTTGGCACACATGCAATCGTAAAGATGACTAATGCACCTCGAAGCCGGAATTTTAAAATTCATTCTAGAAAATTTTTTATTTGATGTTTTGGGTCATTTTTGGCACGTTTACGGCTGTAGTATCTTTTCTAATGATCGCTGAAAAACAAGCAATGCACCATCGGATAGAGTAAACAATTTTCGTTCTAATGAAGTTTGTTTTGAGCTTCAAACGTAGTATACTGAATTTTGAGAATTTTTTTAAAAATAGTCAGTTTTGCGATCGAAATTTAATTTTTGTTTTTAAATTTGCTGCATCCGACGTTCTAATAACACTATTATTTTCAATTTTTTTTCAGCTTATAACTGGAACGGTTCTGTCTTATTTAAAACAAGAACGGTTAAAATATCTTTCCCCGTTATTTTTAATTAATTTTTTCCTGGTCAGTTGAAAGATATTTTTATCTACCGAGCTCCCTCCCGTGACGCTTTTCCGGGACGTTGTAGGCAATTTCAATGGCTGACGGTGCAGAGCGCAGGCGACGTCATAACCTTCAACTGAATGACTTCAATTATTATTTTCGGCAGTGTCTTAACGTGTTTATGTCTCGCATATTTTATTTGCTTTATAGTAATCATTTTCACGTTGCAATTTTTTAATATTGTTTCGGATTAACGTACTCTGTATTTTCTACAGTTGAAATGTCATTATTGCGAAGAAAAATAAGCGGGGAAATCAATAATGTGTATCTTTTGTTTTGTTTTCAGAACTTTTTCATGCCATTGTGGGTTTTTTTTTTGTTTTCATTTTGTTGAAGTCCTGATTCCACGGGCGCGTATTGCTAGTATATACATAAAGAGGGAGAGAAACTCGCTGTGCTCAGCGCTTCGCGGCTCGCAACCAGTACCTTTTTTCAGTTTTAAATACTGCATATAGATTAGTGGAACAGGGTATGGGATTAGTGGAACAGATATGGGACAACGAAAAATCCACATTTGAGTTTTAATATTTTGCACAAATTTGACTAAAAGTTTTCAGAACCATAAATGCAATATGATATCGCTCTGAATAATGTTTCCATCCCCTAGAGTAGATATTTTGTTCTTTTTTGAAGAACCGTTTTCATTAAAGCTGTTCAAAAATACTGTTTTAAGCTTGCACAATAAACATGAGGCATTCTGAGTGGTTATCTATACTTGCAAAGTGATCAGATGAATTGGCAAAATCGGTCCAGTTATTGAGGCTGGGGACTCAGTCAAGGTTTTTCCCCATAGAGAATGTACCGTGAAGTAGTGTTTTTCCGATTTCTCTAAAAAATGAGGGTCGGTGGGGGATAGGGGATCTTTGATGACTGACCTAGGAGTCATAAGCTTTCATACGAAAAAAAAATGTCAAAACAGGTCCAGTGGTTGGATTGGTCCTTTGGTATAGAAAATTATTTCAAATATATAGACTACCCGCCTTTGGAGATCAGCTGTTCGCCTCTAATTTTAATATCCTGTACCTATGCTTGAAACTTGGAGAAATAAGTTGGCGGTTGTAGAGGCTGAGGAAAGCTTTAGTTTGCGATGTATTTAGAATATGGAGGGGGTTGGTGGGTGATAGGGGACCAGTGATGATATATCTAAACGTCAAAAACTTTCATATGCAATAAAAGTTGTTGAAATCGGTCCAGTGGTTCAGGCTGGGGAACTGACTCATGGTTTCTCCCAAAAGAGAATGTGCAGTAGAGAAGTATTTTTTCGGTTTCTCTCGAAAATGGAAGGTGGTAGATGCAGGCGACCATTGATGACATATCATAAGCTTCCCTATGAAATAAAAATTATCGATATCAGTCCAGTGTTTGGAGCTGGGGAACTGGTCCTCTGATTTTGCCAATAATTTTAAATATGTAGTTATGCATTTATAGGTTTAAAAAAAAGTTAATAATTATTTTCACTTGTTACGGCTATTATTTTATTTAGTTATGAGATTTAGATAACAATCTGTATTTTTTCCCCCAATATCAGTGCGGTACACTTCATTTGCTACGAGATTTATGTTTTTAATTCTTCATCTTCTATTATTGCTTGTCGTTCCGTCAGACAATTCTTACTGCACCGACATTATACAAATAGCTAATTATTCCAAATAATTAATTATTATAATTGAATTCGCTAATTAATAGTTAATTACCTTTAATTAAATATTGTGTTTTATTGTATTAGAGAAATTTCGCTTGCCCCCCCGTCGGAGATGTCTTGCCTCCCCGTCGGAAAATTTCTGGCGCCGCCTCTGCCCACGTCCGTTGAAAGAAGAATGGGAAATAGCAAAATACGGAATAATGAATATGGTTCTTTCGAAACTTTTATGCAATCTCAGTTATCCATACTGGCCTCAATATCTTCTTGTTTATACCATTGGTTATAAAATATACTTTCGTGTTTGAAGTGTCGGTATTTCTATCAAGTTATTTTGTTTAGTTACATTAACGTCCTGTTTTAAAGTAACATGAGGACTATTTTGGGATGGATCGACAGCTGAATTGACACACCTTCTCCAAACTTCCGCACCACACCAGCGGGAGGACGTTTGGCTCCCTATGTGCGATTTGGCGTGCAACAGGCGCAATACACGACGAATCTTCAGTGGACTCGGGTTTCGAACCTGGAGCCCCTGCCCCAAAGCCGAGACCTTACCACTAGGCCACCGCGGCCTTCTACCAAGTGAAAAGAATAAGACCAAATTTTACGTCTAGACTTACAAGGCTGTGAGGAGATGTATTCCATAAAAAATACAATTAGTACCAAAAGTACCCGATAGGACAAATTTTGGCGCTGTTGCCGTCGAAAGGATTTGAATATTTGCGTTCAATACTAATAAAATGGATTCTGATAAGTTTTCTGAAAAATTTTCGACTACTCCGAGTCTACAGCAAGAAAAAAAAGGGATTGATAGTTGGGATAAAGTAGTAAAGGGATTGATAGCAGTTGTAAAAGTCCAGATTTCAGAAAGTAAGTAAAAATTTTCATCCTTAAAATTATCAAAATCTGAGCTAGGGAAATATTTCTGGAACTTCGTTACTCAGATTCCCTATAGAAATGAAGGAATTGATGTGAATATTCCTGCCGCATGAACCTTACATGGGATATGTATAACGCATATCACCAGAGGAATACAAATACGACTAGAGTAGATTTGAAGTAAATATTAATATCCCTATGGGAACTACATACTAGTGGGACCATTAGGTAAAGAGGCGGTGAATATTTAACATTGCGTAATATATTTGTGGAAAGACAGTGTGACGCAATCTTGCAATACAAATGTGATTAATGAGAATTTGTTGCCGTTCTAATTTTAACTATGTATACCCACCCTGGTTTCAGAATCACAACTCTAGAATGTTAATCTCTAAGTAAATATTCTGCCATATATCATTCCAGTTAATATCTAGAATATTAAACATTCGATTCTTGTGAACTGATATTCTTTGGAGTTTTCTGAATAAAATTCGATATTTGTAGCAAACAAATGGTTAACACATTTCATCCTCAAATGGTTTTTGAACACTTTTCACTCTTTTACTTAAATTTTTACAGTTGTAGTCCAAATATTTAGTCTTTAATTATGCCAGATTTATGGGTACAATTTAGTTATATTAACGTCCCTGTATTTGAAAAATCACGAGGGTTTAGTTTAGTTTAGTTATATTAACGTTCCTGTGTTTGAAAAATCAAGAGGGTTTAGTTTAGTTTATAGTTTAGTTTAGTTATATTAACGTCCCGTTTTTAAGCAACACGGGGCTATTTTGGGACAGACCTCTTAATTTTGAACCTCGGTCAGATAACGAGGACGACACCTGAAGTGGCACCTCCTCTCCAAACTTCCGCACCACACCAGCGGGAGGACGTTTGGCCCCCCACGTTTGATT
>BGPR01000122.1:1266941-1290487 GCA_013235015.1 Araneus ventricosus | reverse complement strand
GCTTAAAGGCAACACTGGGCCTTTGAGGGCTAAATTAAGTGCCGATTTTCGCTGATGCTCATGAAGTACACGATGCAGTGACATAGGGATGGCGTTTATTGCGAAAATATCAGGTTTTCGGTTATTCAGGTTTATTTCACCTCTGGTTTAATCTGGCAGTTATAACCGCTTAAAATAACCGATTTTTGAAATAACCGGTTTTCGGGGGGGTTATAAAAAACAAATGTCGTTTGTATACAAAATTTTTCATTAATATTGTTTTTACAGGAAATCCATCATTTGGCCAATATTTACCTGTTCATAAAGACTCTTTCAGTAATCCGCCAACCAACAGACGCCTCGACGAAGCGGTTGTCGTTGACTGGCCCAAGATGATGAGATTCGAAGATTCATAACTTGGTAAATTTTAGTCTAATCGAACCTAAAATCGAGTCTGTCTCCTTGTTGTTTTTACCCTGTTATTGGATTTTTAAAAAATAACCGATTATAACCGTGACAAAAGTAACCGAAAAAACCAGTTAACCGGAACAGAAAAAAAAACGGTTTTAGGATAAAACCGCTAGGTTTTCCCCATCCCTAGTGACAACGCGCATTCGGTTCTGCTTCACGATCGATAATACTGTTCAAGAGAGGTTAGAAGCGGGGTTTCAAACGTTTTCCCCAACGTGTAAAAATTTAAAGGGAACCTAAAATTATAAAAGGTTCATGATAATTAGTTATAAATTTTAAAAAATAACATCTCCACATATGTATTTCTTTTAATTTTACAATTTCGCCCCTTTTTTCATTGATAAACAGCAGTTGCGTAAATTTTTTATAACTGAGAGAAAACTGGAGGAAATTTAATTTGGAAAACTTATTTCAAATTTGAATTTTTAATTAAAAATTGGCACATATGTATTTCTTTTAATTTTACACTTTCGCCCTTTTTTCATTGATAAACAGCAGTTGCGTAAATTTTAATAACTGAGAGAAAACTGCAGGAAATTTAATTAGGAAAACTTATATTTCAAATTTGAATGTTTAATTAAAAATTGGTAAATGCTTACTTACAATTTATTTGTTAAAACTTTCCTACATCAAATCAATAATCTAATCATCTTTATTCATCTTATAATTCAGTTATTGAAAATGGCAAAATTTAAGTTATACTACATTGCGCAGCGATGCTTTTTGCCATAAGTTACATCACCCCCAGAAGCGGCCCGAGGCCCGTGCAAACTGGGCAACTGCCCGTGGTGCCATATCGGGAGTGTAAAGGAAAAAAATGTTTTAATTGGCTTGAGGAACTAAGTCATAAATTTTTAATATTTGTTGAATATATTATTTTGTAGAGGGACGATACTAATGTTTATATGGAATGCCGCTGTTGAAGAATTAATTCAATTTCAGGAACCATTTTTATTAGATGGTTAAGTTCCACGACACAGTACTTTAAAAGGTACAAGACGCAAGACAGAGAACAACAACACAAGACAAGTACACAGAGGGAAAAAAGAGAGAGAGGCATCATGGGAAAAACCCGGATGGCTCTAGTAGCGCCACCTACCATAAAAAGGAGAAGGCAGTGAATTGTAACCACTACAATTTTAGTTTAAATAAGGGCACTATAATCTTAAATATAGATAATTACTTAAGTTTAAAAATTCTCACCATAATATTTGCCAGTAAAACATGTATATTTCTAAGTACAATTTTGTTTGGCATCTAGAATGCAGACATTATGGAATTTTAAGAAATACGTTGGTTGAGGGTAAGGGGCGCCATATTGTTGCCTTGCCCGGTTGGAAAAATTATTTCGGGCCACTTCTTCACACACACACCCCACGCATAAGTGCACGAGCCACCATTGGATGCACATGACCACAGACATTTCACTGAATCAAATAGGTTAAGGTTGCTTCAGTCGTACACCCTAAGGAAATAATTTTACAAAATGGAGGTTTTACTAAATAAAGGTTTAAATTTTGCATTATTCACAGGTTTTATAAATATCGCACTTATTTATTACAAGAAAGTTCAAAATACACGTACTATGTCGAAGGAAATAAACAAATCTTAAAGTAATAACATCGGCACGACTGAGGAAACCGGCTCTTAAGTCGCACCACCTATAATCCTATCGGCCTTATTCACCATCCATGGTTAAACCATGATCAGCGGTTAAATGATGGTTCTGCTATAATAATGCGAAAGGTGACCGAAATGCATTGCCAAATGTATACTTTATTGGGTTGCTATATTGGCATGGTATCTCAATTTCTCTGTTGTTGGCGATTTTTAAAATTACCCTCAGCCTTCGAGCCAAACGAGTTTCTCGCCAGTTAGGGGATACATCCAGCCGATCATTTCGGTCAGCATTCGCTTGTCCGTGTAAATTCCCTTTTAACCGCTGATCAGGATTTAACCATGGATGGTGAATAAGGCCGTATGTCGTACCTTGGAAGCAAATGAAGCGAAAACACCATGTATCGCTATTCTTTTAGTAAACTATTCGGTCTTGGGTAAATTCGCGGTCAACCCTTTCGGTTTTCCAAATTCATAATGTTTATTTAGTTCTAGAAGGTGGCGTCGCAGTTTCGGTTTAGGAACATCGGGTAATTTTCATAACGCCTCGTCCATATCTTTTTGTCTGTAGGTATTATCGGTACGTTCTGCCACGTTTATGGACCCTGCCTAAAAATTAGAAAAAGCACATTTACCATTACATATTTTAAAAAACAGTATTCTCTTTCTATAAATGATATGTATCTTTAGATGTCCAAGAGATCCTTAATACTTACTTGGTGCGACTTAAGCAACACCACAGGTAATATTTTAAATAAGCATTATAAAAGAATGAATAGAACCAACGCGCCATAGTTACATAAAAGCAATTATTCTAATAGCACGGAATGATACCCTAAGAAATAACATTTTATTTATAGTATTTATTACTCTATGTCTTACGAAATGTACACAAAAACTATAAGAAAACTACCGAAAACTTATTTTTCTTCGAGGTTAGGTTGTAACGCATCGAAGCTCCGTTCTAAATAATGGAATTAACATCGCCGATGCTAGTAGTCATCGCACTGCCGTCAGCGTTGCTGATTCGACGAAAACAAAGTCAGAATGGCATCGGCACGACTTAGGGGTCTATTCTGGTACCCCATGTTGGGTTGGGAGACGTCACTGTTTCCGCACGTTAACAACAGGAAAAGTGACGTCTACCCACCCAACCGGGGGTACCAGAATAGACCCCTTAGGCTATGGTACGACTTGAGCAACCTTACCGCATATTTACGGATCCTACTATGGTTTGGATTGAGGTCGCTTTTCATTGGCTCTCAGCGTCGCGTGACTTCGCTTGCTTCTGAATGATGGCATAGGAGCGCGCTTAGTTTGGAGTTCGATTTTTGTGTTAGCTATTGTATCATGGAAAAACCAAAATTAAATTTTAATTGCGATTATTTGGATATTTCTAAAGGGAATGATGAATTCCAGATAAAGATAATTTTGGTTTCTCCATGATACAATAGCTAAGACAAAACTCGAAATCCAAACTAAGCGCGCTCCTATGCCATCATTCAGAAACAAGCGAACTCCCGTGACGCTGAGAGCCAATGAAAAGCGACCTCAATCCAAACCATAGTAGGATCCGTTAATAGGCAACCTTACCCTAAGAGTAGGACAAAAAAGTAGGCACAGATAAGTAGACAATCTCGAGAATAAATAAAGGGTCAGTGCAATTTGTAGCACAAGCTGCCATGTAGTGGTCATCGCAGGACAATCCAGATTCCAGCACCTCTGGATGCTTTCCTATGCATAACCAATTCGGACTTAAAGATGCAGGTATTCACCACATACCGTGTGAAGTATGTAGCATATTCTCCGGTTGATAAATCAGAAGCATTACGGTTGAAATCTCTATCATCTTTGCAATATCGGGGAAGCAATCTCCGATTTTTGCCTAATGGATTTGAGAAAAAATTCACGAACAAATAAACGAGCCATGTTTTCATAGCTATTCTTTCGATACATAAGTATAGTAGAACTCCAATTATCCGAATTAACACGTGTGCCGGATACGAATTAGATGCAAGCTCAAATAAAAGTACAAACCGTAACTGTGCTTGCTCTAGACAATGTTTATACCATAAAAGAATAAGTGAACGCATTTCTGCAGACATTATCAACATGTCCAACTTATCTAAACTAGTAAGTCAAATTCTTGAATAAAAATTTTGACGTTGGGTAATTCGAGATTAGGTTATATTAACGTCCCGTTTTGAAACAACACGAGGGCTATTTAGGGACGGACCTCGTAATTTTGAACCTCGGTCAGATAACGAGGACGACGCCTGAGCTGGCACCCCCTCTCCAGTCTTCCGCGCCACACCAACGGGAGGACGTTTGGCTACTGCATATGATTTAGCGTGAAGCAGTCCCCATACACGGCGGATCTTCAGCGGAATCGGGTTTCGAGCCTGCGACACTCCGGTCACGAGGCCGAGACCTTGCCGCTAGGCCACCGCGGCCTCTTGGGTAATTCGAGAGAAACGTATTTTCACGTTTCCCGCTTCCTAACTGTTAAGCGGGGATAGGGCCGATTCAGATGTACGAAAATTCGGATTGGATAAAGCTCAGAAATAAAGAAAAAAACTTAATTTCATGAATTCAAGTCAGCAAACATAAGTTACAACAGACTGAAATTTATATAAAAAAGAAACATACAGATAAACATTACCCTTATTTGAACGCTAAAAATAACTTCCCACTATGATTTTTCCAATTTTTATGCGTTTCTTTTTTCTCCTAAAAGCAATTCGGATCATTGAAAATTCGGATAATTAGAGTTCTACTTAACTAAAATGGGAATAAACTGTAAAACTGGCTTTTGAACATCTGATTTTCTAATCCAGTATGATAACAAGCCCTCAACCTAAATTTTATGATGTCATACGTTCAATAAGCAATTAAAACAAATCTAATTAAAAATTATGTTAATAGCAGATTAAAAGTCAATTAGAAGTATTCATTTCTAATTGCGTACAATAATTACAGATTAAAGCGTGTAATTGGAATCAAATTCAAAAGGATTTCAGCCATGATTGATTCAACTAAATTACCCATCATTTGTTCCAGGCAACTTACCAGTTTGGCGGTAAAAATAGCAATACCGCGAGCAATTATGGGCAAGATTTATGGGAATTCAGAATTTTTTACTTTCTCGGATGTGGAATTTTCGGATTTGAGAGAAGTTGGCTCGTTAACTTTCTCAACATTTGTTTTAGAACAAGCAGGCTCGTTACCGCTCGCTTTTACACATTTTGTTTTAGAGCAAATGTATCATTCAGAACCTAAATGATTAAAAATTTTAAAATCATAGAAAAGTTCAAACGAGAAATCAATCTGAATTTTCAAATGTTAGCAAAGAAAGTTAAACACGGCAATCCCCAGAACAATCACTTCTAGACATAAATGAAATATTAAAAATTACCACCTGACATTTTATATAATTGGATCTTAGTATAAGCATAGCAAAGAATGACACCTTAGTTACATTTTTAAGATCTTTATTAGATAAACATGCTCAGATTTACAAATTTTGAGGATAAAATTTTTTAATTCGCACAATTTAAATTCACACTCAAAAATATTCCATTAGCACGCTGAATATGGCGACACCACGCGTATATGTGGCTCTAATTCGTTGATCATAAGTGAAACACAATTACTATTTACAGGAAGTTCCAAAAAAGTTCTACAAATACTAATGAGCTTAGAGGCTTTCTTCCTGTCTGGTAAGCGATACAACAAGCTGCTGGAAAAAAAGAATTTGGAAGAACTTCTAGGAGGACGCCATTTTTTTTTTATCTTGACCGAATCAGATCGGCAATAGTTCAAGACCATCTTTTGATGGGAATTTTTCTTTCTTTTTTGATTACAGATTGAAAAGAACTTTGGCGTGAATAGGGGATAGTTGTAGTTGAAAATCCCAAAAACCCATTTTTTTTCAAACGTTCGAAATCAGCTGCTAATTAATTTTTCAAAATTTTAATCTTCAAAATATGTATCGCATTGGTATGAATCTAAGCCACCAGTGAGGACACTTCGTCGTCAACGTGCTAATGGACACAATATTAAAGTTTATGATGAATGAAAAACAAACTATGCAGCACAAATCAAATATAAGGATAAATAGGACAGATTTATTTTTTAACTTGCTGAAACAGGTTTACACTGGACGGCAAATATTCTAGAATAATTTAACAAAAAGTAAAACCACAGATAATGTAATAAGAATTACTTGATTTGATGTACAAATAACAACCACAAGACAAATTCAGTATAAAAGTTGTATCAAAATATGAAAAAAATCCCTTTTCGGCAAGCTTCAAGGCAAAGGTAGATTCCTTTACGTTAATGTTACAAAAGTCATGAAATATTACATATTGATCAATACAGACATAACCAATGACTTTATTGTTTCTACACATTGCAATATTTACGCTGTGATTCTGTTTTCATGTCATTTAATTTTTTGCTATATCAAGGTTTTATCATTCCATTTTTCATTCCAAAAAGTTATGATAGATTTATCGGTCAGTACATTGGTCATTTTTTTATATCTCAACACATAATCATTCAACAGGTAGGAGTCATAAAGAAATAAACATCTCAGCAGTGCAAATATCTCCTAGATAACATTAAGCCAGCCTATCTGAGACAGTAACAAGAAATTGACTCTTGGCACGAATGAAGAAAGACTCTAGATTTAAAAATTTATTTATTTAATCTAGGTTACAATATAATTGTGCGAACATTACTTTGTCATATGGTAAAATCACATGACATGGAAACACTTAAATACTACTAAAATGGGCTCATTTAGAGAACTCCCTGGTTTCAGAGATAATAGTCACTAAATTCTTAACATATAAGAGAATAAAATTATTAAACATTGTGTGTGGCAAATTTAATACGTGTTTTTAAAGCATAGGATATGAATGCAGCCAATTTGAACAGTAAACTTAAATCTCCATCGACGGTTAAAACCAAATACTCTGGCAGAAAATCCAGCGATGTCTTTCATTTCCATAAATTTGTTTCTCTCATTTTAATATTTTTTTCAAAATTAATTTTAAACTGAATTCGTAACAATATTCTTGTTGATCAAAAATAATACGAAGAAATGTTTCCAGAAGGAAGAATGCTAAAAGAAAATTTTAAAAGTAGACAATTTAACAATTTATATCGGGACCAGCTATTGATTTATTTTCACGTTTTAAATTAATGAATAATTAAATAGTTAATTTAATTGTTTCAAAATATTCATTAAAACCTTTCATTGACTTTAGTAATTATTAACAAAATTTGAAGTACCTATATAACAAATAATAACGTATGAAGAAAACGATGTTTTTAAAAATCGTCTGATTCAATTGATATTCTCATTTTAATTGAAAGCGTTTTAGATCAGAAGAGGAATTTGTGTATTATAATATTTATACAATAGTAATTTTTACATTGAAAATATTAAACATGAAAACATTTTAATCCGGAGCAAAGCTAGGTATATCAATTAACAGTTATAATTAACAAAATTTAACAAAGATATTAACTATAAATTAATTAGTCATAAATTAATTATATATTATACCGTACAAAAAGTGAAAGTGAATGCGATTGATGGGAACTCATAACTTCTAAGTAATTCTTGCTGTCAAAAAACTTTCAGTATAAAAGTAGTTTGTTATGATAAGATGATAATTCCCCTAATTGAAATTTTCTTTTTATCTTCAATCATAACGAAGCTATGGGGAAAAGATAAATGGGGGCGGGGGTATTGAATATCGCTTTTCAGCTCATAACTTATAAGCAATTCTAGCAGACAAAAAACTGTTATACTAAAAGTTGTTCGTTATCATAAGGTGATAATTCGCTTAATTCAAATTTTTTTCTATCTTTAGTCGTAACAGAGCTATGGGGAAATGATAAGTTGGGGAGGGGATTGAAAATGGCTTTTTAGCTCATAACTTCTAAGAAATTGTGGCTATCAAAAAAGTTGCAATGCAAAAGTTGCTTGCTGTGATAAGGCAATAATTCGCCTAATTTGAATTTTCTTTCTATCTTGAATCGTAATTCAATTATGGGAATATGAAATTTTCAGTCCCCCACCATTTCCACCCCCTTTGAGCTGGTTAGCCCATCTGTGAACTCGCCCGAGATTTTCACCGTCCTTACAACATATCCGTCGCCAGTTAAAATCTAATCAAAATTACTCTAGTTATCGTGCTTACAAAATAACACGGGCCAAAGCGTTATGCATATACTTCTCTACTAATAATAATAAGGAAAAGAACATTTTACCCTCTATTCTCATAAGTATTGGAGCTACAAGAATGAAAGAGGGTAGAAGAAACTGCAAATGACGAGAGCTTTCCAATAAGGGGTAATATATATATATATATATATACTTTTTAACGAAGGGTGGTTTTGGGTTCTAGGGGTCATGATCGGTGAAGATCTGCAGAAATTTTCCGAAAGTCGTGTCATGAGAACCATTGCAATAGGTAGAGTTCCTATAAGGAATCTACCTAAAAAATGCACAGCATGGCAATGAACTTTGTAATAGACAAGGAATTATATCACTAGCATAAGTGGAAGTAAAATAAGATGAGAAAATTTTTATAATACTAAAGTACCAAATATAAACTTAACTCTCCTGTAAAAAAATTCGTAATTTTCATGCTCATTTTTATTTTTCTATTGTATAATACAGTGCATGAAAGTGCAAACGGATGAAATTTCATTACGTTCCTAGTTCAGCAGGATACTTCGCGAGACAAAAAAAGAGGACAATCAAACAGAACGTGTAGCAAGTACTCTTTATATAATCGTGGAAATACGAAGTTTAAATAATTAGATAGTAATTTCTATTTTTTTTTCTTGGCTGATTCGAATTTCACTCTCAACAGTATTCTTGTAGTTGAATTTGGCTAATTATTTTTGACATAGATGTTTAATTGAACGAGACTTATTCGAATATTTGATACTGCTTTATATTCTGATTCTATTTTGTTTATTCCAGTACGTCCGGCTTTGTATGTTATGTGGCAAGAAATGTTCTCTTAAAGCCAGCACTTGCGGCGAAGTAATTATAACATTATTTAACATAAAAGTGAATTTCTAAGACAAAATTTTGATAAGCCACAAGGAGCATCACCCCGCCCTGCCTAGGCATCCTGGTAACACATGAAAGACCGGCCGCCACGACAGTACAGGCAGGCACTGAGGTTCCTGCATTTTAGCCCCCATTACGAGCGGCTCATGCAACAACCCTCCGTTTTACCGGGGTATGACCTGTCTTCGTAGATGGGCCCAAAGAGCCACACCACCATTATTGTGTTGTTGTTTCATATCCCCTGCTCCAAATACTAGATCAAGTCCACGATACCATGTCGCTCTAATGGGGGTAGCACACCTGCTTATATTTCGTCACCAAGGGAGAGCAAGTATTCGATGGACATTTTCTCCTTCAATATCCGTATATAAAATATTATAATTCACAAAAAAAATCCTCTCACCGTCTGAAACTTTCTAAAAAATTGAAAACGCTCAAGAATTAATTATCGTGAATGTGCAGGCGACACATAGTATTTGCGAAAAAATCCAAGAAAATATTTTCAATTGTTTTGATTTCTACAGCACACAAAAAAATTGGTGTTTCAGCTTTATTTACATAATTTACCAACATAGTTAAAAGGCAAAAAAAATCCCTAAAGAAATGTATACATAGTAAATAAAAAGATAAAGGTTAGATGCTCCAACTTTTGGATACTGCACTAGTTTTGGACAAAACGCATCTATTTGTCCAGAAATTAGCCACTGATTTGATATTAACCAATAAGATGCATTCCTACAGTTTAAACAAACTCTTCTTTAGTAATTTACAATATGATTCGTACATTTTTCCTTAACATGCGACTTGTAAGAAAATTAAATGCATGAACATGTATCAAGTACTCACAAGTGTTGCAATCTTTCATCGTCAGGCTGTCAGAAATAACTGTTAATTCTAAAATGAATTATCTTTAGGGATTATGAGGGGGTTTTCTTATTTCCTAAAGGGATTCTTTAAGTACTTGCATATAAATTCAGCCCTTTTAAAAAAATTGTACAAGTGTACATCATGTATAGGGGAGACCAGGGTACAGTGGACCACTTTTATAAATTTTGAATGTTTATTCTCAAAGAACTTTTGTTTTTCGCTTGAACAAATATGCATATATATTCTCTACATGTTAAGATTTATATTACACTCACTCTAAATCTATTAAGTATCTACACTTTTTTTAATATTTATTTTTAAGTAACAAGCGACAAAGCATTTTTTAATAGCATAAAACATAGAATTCAGCATATTTGTTTATCCATGGCTTCAATGCATACTTATAATGCAAGATTAATGAATATTAAACTTGGCAAATTACACACCAAAAGATTTCTGTATCACTGAAAGTCTCCTGTTTTTTGTGAAAATGTAGCTTCATCATAATATCTTGAACATTTACAAAAGATTGGTCATCTATGGAAATGCTTTTATGGGACAGTACTAGCCTCTTTTTAAATAAACTTCATATCATTTAAGACTTAATTTATGTATAATATCCATAGATACAAACTAATAGATGCATTAATTTTTTCCAAGAATCATAATATTTTATTTAATTTTTGTTTAATATAGCTATAATATTATAATAGCTATATATATTTACCCAGTTATCTTAAAATTTTTATTTCTTAACTTTTAATTCATTTCATATACTGATAGCTTATTTTATCAATGATTCGCCTCACATTTTATGAATTTGATCTTTTAATGCATAATACTTGTACACCTTAAATCAATACTCATTCTTGAGAAATGATTAAAGTTGGCTTCTGTTTCAGCCGTCTTCTTGCAATTGTCAAGAATATTCACTCGGTATTATTTTGAATAATCGATTAAATAATCAAAATTTCTTAGTCAAATTGGCTGAACTTCCCAGTTTTCCAAAATTACCTCTTCCTTTACTCTATCAATAAATTTTTGACTGCCTAGGAAGACAGAATATCAAGCACTGAATGCGTTGATAAGAAAGTGACAATACAGATTTATCACAAACCGACAGCGTTTGTATGCAAAATAAATTTGTAAATAGTCGCCAAATAAAAAGGGAAAACTTGGAGTCAAAAATTCACACTATGGAATTATAAAAATGCACTCCATTTCAAGCCATCTAAAAAGCACGACATTTAAAAATTATAAGCCGAATTTTAGAAATATTCTGGACTATAACTTCCAATAAATATGTATTGCAAATTTTAGTACTTGTGGGTGTATTTTGGAATGAAGATCAGGAACTTAAAACTAGTTTTTTTCAAAATAGCGAATTTCTATTAATAAAGGGAATTCATTCCCATTCTTAAAATTAAACTTTTAGCAAAAATATTTTTCTACAAATCATGAATACAGATCTTCAACGGATATTCTTTAAAATCGCGTTTTAAAAAATGCAGTTTAACTTAAACAAATGTGGATAAACAGAATAGAAAAAATTTTGAAACTAGCATCAAATTTAAAAATAAAGTATAGCATTTTATTTGCAGCGGGGCAAGCTTTACAATAAGTAACAAAATACTCTGAAACAATTTACAACAAAGAGCGAAGTTACAAAAACGCAAGATAAATACAAGAATTCGAAGCCACACTTAATATAAAAAATTTAATACAACTGTGCTCGCAAAAACATAAAACTATCCACAAATATACATATTTTACCTGTGTATCGTAAGTTTTATATACATATATGTAAATCTAGATAAAAGTGCAACGAGAAAAGTATTATGCATCAAATTGTTAAGGCTGGGTGATGTACCAAAGCAACGAAATACATTTTCGATCATTTCTGTCTTTAAATATGTAGGCACAACTTTTGCATCTCCTTCAGTTCTGATATTGCTTTATAACATGGACAAACAAAGTATTGGGGATGGATTTTAAACTGGATGACAAAAGGTCTGTTTCAACACAGAAGGAATTGAGAAACTTCCGACTGTTTCATAACTCATACTTCTTAGAGGATTAGAGTATAAAATTTTATCCCTGAAGTCCCCTAAGTTATATTAAGTTAAGAGCGTATTGATAAAAATGCATTGATCTGCCTTTCCAAATATTTTCTTAACAGAATTGACGATGAAAGGCAAAAAGGATTAACTTTCGATCGAGAGAAGCAAGTATGAGGGTATTATCTTGGTGCAAGATCCACTCTGGAGAAACTGCGTCGAAACCAGTCGAGAGCCTTAAAACTATGTCTTAAAATAATAAATTCGTGAACCAAGATATAAAAATATTTAGGCTAGAGTTTTTAAAGGAAAGGACTTATTTAGACACGATATGAAAGGAGCAGAAAAACAAAAACCAATACAATGAAAACTATAAAACGGTATTAAAAAGGCATTAATACCTTTTTAGAATGCTGAAAATAGAAACACATAGACAGATCTTTAAGACTGGATGATAAAATTATATAAATAACAGCTTGATATGAAAAAGTACCTAAAAACGTATATAAGATCTAAAATTAATGGATCGTAAAAAAATGTCAATGTTTTTTTTAAATTTATGCGAAAATTCTAAGCAAAATTTAAGTTTCGCATAAAAGTTGACTCAGAAATCCCCACGCACTGAGAATTTAAAATATTGAAGTAAGGTATGTACAAACGCAAGATAAACTCGACATGCTGATATAGATGTTATCCTGACAAATAAATATTTGTCGACGAGTCTTATCGATTTTCTTTGGATGACACAAGGATCAATATTTGTATTTAAAAAAATTGTTCCATTTTTTACTTATGTAACACACTAGAAAGTCTTCTAAAACTAGTTTAATTCTAGAAATTAAAGCAATAAATCGAATCTCTAATGATCGATTTTTTTAAGATGGGTTGTAAACATCCTTTGAAAGCATCTGAAGCTTAACATGTAGAAAAGTAACAGGACATGCAAGTGGGTGGATAAGATTGGAGTAGTCGGTGATAATTCCACGAGGCAACTTTCTCAAGGATTAAATGGCATTTATTAGAAAGAATAAGGACAAAACTTCGACATATGATGATGTAACAGCTACAGCCGATAAATCAGTTCGTAATTAGCACTACATTAAATCCTTTCTATCCGAAAAGCAAAAAGGAACGAAATACTTTTGAAGTCTATACATCAAATTTAATTTGAAAGCCTCTTCCCTAAACAGACGCCAAAATTATGAAGCTGCACGTCGTAGTAGTATACAGAAAGGATCCGAAATAAGGATTGGTAGTGAATATCGGTGCGAAATATCTAACACCTTCGAACACTCATTCTCCTAGACTGATATTCTGAGATGAAAAGCACATCCTAAAGATATTTATTGTTATCTGTTGTTGTTTCTTAATCCACTTGTTCTAGTCCTCAGCAGAACGGTCCCAATTTTCTCCTGGATGGACCAATGATGTCTCCAACGAAACACTGACAAGGGGAAGAGCAGTACCGCTTTTTTTTCAAATTTCGTACATTTGCAGTAGTGCCTTAGGACAATACAACATGCGAGGCACAAGCTCTACAACTCAGTAATTTTTGAAAAATCGATCGAAAGCTTTAACGGGTAGAATATCAACTAGTACATTCTATCTTGCATCACCAATTATCGGCACTGATATTTGCAAAAACGCTGCGTTACACATGGCTTGCGTCCAAATTTGTGTGACAAAAGGGATATTTTCCATAATGTTAACGATGTTTGCTCTTCAACTTGCGGACAAAAAATTACTCTGCGTTTGCGGCCAAGCTGGGCTTGTTCGATGTATCAGATGCCGTATAAATTTAAATTTTCTGTGTCTGTATGACAAATATAACCCGGCAACTTGTAATTTTCAAAGCTCATCCAATGATTAATTAGGTTTATAAAACAGTATTTCATGAATATTACTCTTATGGTAATGTATTTTATTATTAAATATATTAATTACGATTCTTATATTGTGATCAAAAAAATTATAACAAAAAATAATTTTTATCTTACGAAAAAACAGCAGAATTACTAAACGCTGTTGAAAACTCAATAAATATCTATGCATATAAACGTGTAATTGGTTTTAAAAATATATAAATGGTATTGAAAAAAACAGTGTGGAACTCTATCCGGTGATGATCGCGAAGCTCTCACGCTAACCAATCAGTCGCCGCACTCTCCGCCTACAGTTGCAGCGAACTGGTTGATATTCTACTATCTAAACTCTTCGCGGAATCGGTGGTGGCCTTGTGGTAAGGTCTCGACCTCAGGACCGGAGGGTCGCAGGTTCGAAACCCGATTCCACTGAAGATCTGCCGTGTATGGGGCCTGCCGCACGCCAAGGGGCCTATTCCGGTACCCCCGGTTGAGTTGGGTTCCGCACGTTAACAACGGAACCCAGCCGGGGGTACCAGAATAGACCCCTTAATCATAAGTAGTGGTCAAACGTCCTCCTATTGGTGTGGCGCGGAAATTTGGACAGGGGGTGCCAGCTCAGGCATCGTCCTCGTCATCTGACCGTGGATCCTAATTACGAGGTCCGTCCCTAAATAGTCCTCGTGTTGCTTCAAAAAGGGACGTTAATCTAACCTAACCTAAACTTTTCGATCAAATTTCTCGAAAACTACTAAGTTGTAGAACTTGTGGCTTGCATGTTGTATTATACAAAGCCACTACTATACAAATGTACTGAATTTGAAAAACATCGGTGACCCCTGTACTTGGCGTTCCGCTTGTGAGTTCTATAGTTAGTTATAATAATTATAATAGCATTTTAATTCGTAAGTTCAGCGTACCAGCAAATAAAGTTTTATCAGTAGGTATATTAATCACTTCCTAAATTAAATTATGATCGATATAGTCCTACAATTCTATAAAAACTATATTATTCATAATATCCACTCTTGCATCCAAAGAATACAATTAATTTGAAGATTCATTTGTTTATCAAGATTGTACAATGATGGTTAGCATGAACTTCAATGGCTATTTGATTTTAATGTAAAAATTCGATTTGAAGTCGTATCTCAATAATTGATCGATTTGACGAAATTTAATTGAAAATGACGGAGCTGATGAGCATATACTGATGTAGAGTATTTTTGTCCTCATAGGAATTCCAATTACTTCCTAAAAATATTTATCGCCAGATAGAACCGAGACAGGAATAAGGGGAACTGGATGAATAATAAGAAAAGGCGCCAAATTGAGGGACCTTTCCTATCCAATACACTGATAGAACGAAAATAATAACAAAATTAAAATTAAAAATACATAATAAGGAAAATAATATAATTATAACTTTATATATATATATATCAATATCATGAAAGTCAAAAAAATTTTGTTATATATATATGTTTGTTATATATATATATCAAAACCAACATATAAACACAAAATAAAAACTCAAAAACAGTAAAAAAGGACAAAATGGCTAAATAGACAAAAACCAGAAAAAACCAAAAAAAATATGAAAAATATCATAGCGAGCCGCTCGTCAGGAAGGGAAGCTCGCTCATGATATTAATTTGTGCTTTTTTCTACTGACGACAAACGAAATCCGTTAAAAATTGCCGTCATCCCCTCTAAAAGCACAAAACAAACGGAAATGTAAGATTTCTTGAATAAAAAATATAAATACATTTAAGAAGATTTAAAAAGAATCAAATACAAAAATCCGAATACAAATACAAAAAATCCGAATACAAAAATACCTAGAATAAAAAACAGCCGTAACATAAAAAATAATAAAATAAAACGAAATATGCTTACCATGGCCAGGGAAACGCTACCGCGACCACGAGGAAAATGAACGCCAAACCAGTTATCGCCGTTGCCAAACAGAGGAAAGAGAAAGAAAAGGAGAAAGAGGCTTTGTCAGTAGCTCCGTAATCACTGCTTGAGATATCGTCGCACAAAGTTCTCGGGAATACCATTATTTAAAAGTTGATCATACAAAAGCTTTAATTGTCTAGATTTTGAAATTTCGTTCGAACAAATAGATCTAATGCGAGAAAATTGAGAGATAATAGTGTTTCTATAAATCTTAATAGAAATATTAGAAGACCAATATGAAAGTCGGTTGACACAAAAATTAAAATTCATTCTTTTGTCAAAGATATCGATACAAAAGTTATTATCAATAAGTTTAATATCCAGATCTAAGAAATCCGCTTCAAACTGATTACAGTTTGTTTGTTTAAGAAGCAAGGCTGAAGGATAAATATTTTGCCACGTAATATTAAATGATCCATGATTAAAAACAATAAGATCATCTACGAATCTGAAAGCCTGAGGATGAAGAAGTAAATAATTCTTCTCAAAATAATGAAGGAAGAGGTTAGCTGTAATAGAAGAAAATGATGATCCTTGAGGAATGCCATGTGATTGGAGAAAAATACTTTCCCCATTTTAAATAAAATTATTAAATATGCAAAAATTACATAATTTATCCCAATACTCAAAAGAAATATTGAGAATATTTTTGTAATCAAAAAAGTAAGAGTTAAGCACCTCTCGAAGAGTGGCTAGAGGAATGCTTGTAAAAAGATCTTTGAAGTCAAAAGTCTCAATAGAAGAAATACTGTTCTTATTATTGTGAATGAAATCAATAACCGGTTTATTATTGTTAATAATCCAAGTGAAACCTTCTGAACAAATGACATTCAGTAATTTTTTTAACAGATTGAAGAAAATGTAACCAGGTTGCTTCATGTATGAAGAAGTTCCACAAGTGATAAAACGATAAGAAATAGGATTTTTATGAAATTTTGGATTAATAGTAATATAAGGAAAGCAAAAATTGAATTTCTTAATTTTGAAGAATTTATAGAAAGCAAGAATTTTTTTGGATATTGTAATCATATTAAAGTTGAACTTTATATATATATATAATCATTAAAAATACATAAAAGGAAAGAGTAATAAAATAATAGGCTGTATTGTAATGAAGTAATTAACCATGCGTTAGTCGCAATCATCGTTAAATAATCGCAATGTATCACCAGGATTTAAATCTATTCTCTGATACAATCTGGTTTTGATCATTTCCCCCTTATAACTATAATAATTAGTCCTAATGAAAATGTGAAGAGTATTCTGTGAGAAAAATTCAAACCGTAATGCTTTAAAAACAACTAATAGATGCAGATTGCATGCGTATCAGATGTTGCGACTAAAGGAGGATTGAACAACATATTCTTTATTTCCTTCTGAACATTTTTGATCGATCATTAACGCTTGTTTATCGTACGATCTGTTTATATCATGTTCCTATTAAAGTCTTGTTCTGTGTCGTGTGATATTTTGATTAAATTTGAATAATGAAATAGCTATTTTGACACAAAATCACAATTTTATCTCTCTGCCTCTAGGGAAAAGACGTTAGAAGCAATTCCGTTTCGAAACAAAGGTCTATACATTTCGATACATAGTTTTATTCATAAGTACATATATCCAGACATGGATATACATATTAAATATTAGACCATGAACATTTATTAGCAACAGATGTTTAAAGCTCGTAGTCCTGAAAACACGCTTAAGGCCTGATTTCGATAATATTTCTAATTTAACACCATTCTCTTTGATAGGCTTCCTTTTTTACTTGTAATAAACCTGAATAAAATTAGGTCCCTAAAGGGAGGGAAATGTATTGTTTGATTTACTTATTTTAATTCTCACGAAAGGCTTTGTAAATATCAAACATTCGAAGACTAATCTTTGAACATCCGTTGAATTGTATACTTGAAAATACATGAATAACATTTACAGCAGCGATATTTTAAAAGCCATATTTTCAAAGTAATATTAACAGTAAAAAACAGGTGCAGAAATTTCCCGTACATCATGCATCTTAAATGAGTAGACAGAAATCCAAACACACATTTTTATATCGAGTTAGCTTATTTCTACACGAACTGGGAAAATATTTAGCTTAATCTGGAAAAAATAAACGCTGTTCTACATTTTCCCCTAAGCGCTCTTCTGTGCGGTATAGCTTTAATATCGCTACCTATATTTTTCGAATATTTTACTGAAAAATAAAAAAATATTAAAAATAGAAAAATAGATCTCGGTGTATTACTAAAAGGAAAATTATTATTATTATTTTAATTCATTCTATGATATTATTATTTCTTTTCGACAGTTATTTTTCCTAACATACTCTTCTAATTTTTCCTCGGGGACATTTTGCTCCCTCATATGTGAAGCATACAAAGAGTCCTAATCCTAAGGAAGAAGAAAAGACAATTTTTTCTGAATTTTTCCCGTCTGTGAATAAAATAACTCGAAAACGATACAGGCTAGATGAAAGAAATTTGGTATGAGGCTTTTACATCCAAATTTTACGTTTTTATTTAATTTTGGTTGAAATCCATCAACGAGAACTTTGACTGTGTGTCTACTTGTATGCGAATTTGATAACTCATTAACGCAAAGAGCTAAATAGATGAAATTTTGAATATGGCTTTTAACACTAACAAGGGCAGGGCACGACTTGGGAAATTCAGTTCTGGATGGGACTTGGTATATATTAATAGTATACCTTTAGGGCGTTCATCCATTAAAATGCTAAAGCCCTCAAACTCATAGCTTATATACCATTAAGTTGTCACCGTTGTTGAAGCACGAATAGCATGGATAGTACAGTACTGGAATGCAAACATTTTGTCCAGGGTTCGATCCCGCCTCCGTTTTCTTTTTGAAAATATTTTTTTAAATTAATATTTAATTCAATTAAAATTTTATAAACATCTTTTATTAAAATATTACTAATTTTTAAGCATTAAATAATTTTTTATTCTTATGATATATCAATCATAGTCATAATTTAGTTTTTAAACAGTTAAATAACCATAAAAACAATTTTAATGATGTTAAATAATAAGTATAATTACTATTATCATTATAAGTCATTAAAAGTTTTGAATGATTCCGTTAAAGTAACTACAAAATTTCCGTTCTAGTGGAAATCGTTACGGTACAGGTTTTGACCGAAAAAGAGAGAGCAGCCGTTTAACCTTTGAATACAGAGAAAAACGGTCCAAAATCTGAAGTTTATTTCCCAATAGATCTTTTAAATAAACGTACACCATTTATTAATTATGCAATACGTCATAATATTCTTTTATTTCTAATATTTTTATGAGATGTTCTTGTATGTAAATAAAAATTAATAAATGTCGGAAAATTTCAAAAATTTATAAAGAAAAAAAATCTTCATGAAATTCTTTTACGATGAGAGCATTATTACAATTATCTAATGAGAGCAGCTATAATTAGTTATCATTTAGCAGCATGAAATTTGTATTTATAATTAATTATATTTTCTTTTTTGTAAGAAATTTTTGAAATTAATAATTTCAAATCAAATTAACAATTTATAAATATTTAATTTAAAATATTAATCATTTGATTGAAAAATAACTGCTTATTTATATGATCCTTGAATTACAGTTATAATATAATTTTTAAGCAGTTAAATAATTATAAATACATTCTTTCCCGACCAAAACCAGTTCCGTAAGGCTAGATAATAAATTTTGCAATTGTTTTAACGGAATCATTCAAAACTTTTAATGACATATAATGATAATAGTAATTATACTTATTATTTAACATCATTAAAATTGTTTTTATGATTATTTAACTGTTTAAAAATTAAATTATGACTATGATTGATATATCATATGAATAAAAAATTGTTTAATGCTTAAAAATTATTAATATTTTAATTAAATATGTTCATAAAATTTTAATTTAATTAAATATTGATTTTAAAAAATATTTTCAGAAAAGAAAACGGAGGCGGGATCGAACCCTGGGCAAAAGGTTTGCATGCCAGTACTATACCGTCCATACTAATCACGCTACAACAATGGTGACAACTTACTGGTATATAAGCTATGCCGAAAGTTTAAGGGCATTTTCTCCCAACTGACTGGCCATTGCGCTTTAGCATTTTAATGGATAAATACCCAAAAGGTATACTATTAATAAACCAAATTCCATCTCCGACTGAATTTCCCAAGTCGTGCCCTCCCCTTGCAAGACTATAAATGTCAAATTTGGACCAAATTCGTCAACTGTTTGACTGTCTGTTTGTGTGTGTGAACTTGTACTTGAAAAACGCAAAAAGCTAGATAGATGAATTTTAGTAAATGAATTTTAAATGGAAATGATAAATATATTTCAATTTTGGAACAAAATTCTTAGAAGGGTACACTGCTTGTAAGTTTTATGTCCTTTTGTATATGATTACGATAACTCAAAATCATAAGGTGCTGGATAAATAAAAGCTGGCGTGTAGTCTTTATGTCATAATTGTGGACCTGCACCAAATTTTGCATCCAATCGGTGTAAAGCCTTGTTCCGACGGAATGTGGCTTCGCCAAACCTCAAGACGCTCGAAATTTATACTTGTGGACTGTGGTCGGTTGAATTCGAACAGTGATGTCGTTCCTACAGCGCGTGGCTTGGCCAAACCTCAAGACGCTCGAGGCTCGTACTTGTGGACTGTGGTCGGTGGAATTCGAACAGTGATTCCGTTCCTACGGCGCGTGGCTTGGCCAAACCTCAAGACGCTTGAGGTTCGTACTTGTGGACTGTGGTCGGTGGAATTCGAACAGTGATGCCGTTCCTAAGGCACGTGGCTTGACCAAACCTTTTATCAGAGGAACAAAATCCACAAATGTGTCGTACACTAACTGTTTCATGCAACCCAGATGAAGAAATCCAGTGGATCCAGGTCAGGAGAGTGTGAGGCCAAGCGGCTTACTAAGCCATCATATACTTCCTTCTTCATTCTTTACTGAATTACGTCAGTCAGCATGTGATGTTGACTCGGTAATATGCCTTGGATGCTTCCATTCTCTCAGAAGGGTAATGGATGCTCTCGGGGGCTCTCATTTTGTTTCAGATCAATAATCGTTAATGTTGTATCAGCAGCTGACTTCTATAAAAGAGCTGTGACACTAGACTGTGTGGGAAGTATTTCTTTTTCTTTTCTTATTTCATAAATTTCACTCTAGAACACTGAATTTTGAATGCATTTCATAAATTTTTCACTTAGCCCTAACAAGTCTTGTAAACCAGTACGTTATAACAGAATAACTTTATTTTAAGTGTATTTTAAGTGTTTTAATAGCATTTAATGATCAAATAAAACGTTAGATAGAAGTGAAAGGCGTATTTAAAAAGTATTTATCTTCAACTTTCAGAAATATGAAACATTCCTTCGAATAATTCTGCGAAATATGAAAAATTTTCTTTCAAATATTCGCACGGAATAGCACCTAAAAAACGCAATATATGAAGCGTAGATATTCAAATTCAACAAAAGGGAAATGCTCTATATGCGTGTAAAATAAAATTTGCCAAATCTGATATTTTTTTTCATGAAAGATATTTCTCTATTTCAATCCCACATAGGATAAAAAAAATTCGTAAACATTCGATAGATAAAAATGAACTTAAAATGGGGATATGCAAAGGCTTAAAATAAAAGTTTCAGCAGCAATAGATGTGTGCACAAAACCATTTTCGAATAAAAGCTACCCTGTGGAATTTTATTCACAGTTAAAATATTTTATAAGCGGATAAACTCTTTCCTTATGCATTTATTTGAGTTTAAAACATATTTGGGATAAAATGTCACAACTACTTTTTCACTCTCGTAATTTTTTGATATTTCTCAATTTTAATGGATTTTTCCCATGATAAAATACTTGAAAAATATTAAAGAATAATAACTGTTAGGAAATTTCTTAGGGCTTTGACTTTCTGTCTACAGTTTATTCGAATGAAAACTAGTGTGCTTAGAGATATTTTATGTTGATTAGTCGGGCATTATTTCACTTGCACTGTACACCAGAGATCGTGTTGCATTATTTGCTATTATTTATTTATTATTTGCATTATTTGCATTGTTGCTATATTTTTATTGTGGAACAAAAGACAGTCCTTATTGAATTATTCACCTGCAAAGCTTGATTTTTATTGTGGAACAAAAGACAGTCTTCATTGAATTATTCACCTGCAAAGCTTTATTTTTATTGTTGAGCGAAAGATAGTCTTTATTAAATTATTCACCTGCAAAGCTTTATTTTTATTGTGGATCAAAAGAAAGTCTTTGTAGAATTACTAGAAAATCACCCTTCATGGTTTGACGGGTGCAAATTTCCTCTTCATTCGAGAGATTTCTCTTCAAATTTGACGTGTTTAAATAGATATATATGAGAGAGAAATGTTTAACATTGATTGAAAACAAATAAAATAAACATATGTTTTATGACAGGAAATATTTTTTTATTTACATTATTCAAAAAACCTTTTGGTAAACAACATTCCGTGTGAAGTATTTTTCGTTGTTTAATAATTTTCCTTGTACTTCAGATGTCTTTGTGTAAATTTTAACGTGATTGGGAATCCTACACCTTGAAAGTGCAACATAGAGCTGTCCATGGGAAAATACAGGCTCATCGAGGTAAATTCCAACATGCTCGAAAGTTTGCTCCTGCAATTTGTTGATAGTCATCTTGTAAGCTGGAATTAACGGGAATTGGCGGCGGTTGAGAACGAATGGTAGATTCACGTCACTGGTGGCTAATTTAATCCTTGGCAAGAAAACAGCATCGCCACGATTGCATTCAGATACAATTTGGCGTCCAAACTATATCACGCGCATGACATACCACTGACGTAATTTACTACTTTCTATTAAGAAACGGAAATTAATTTGAAATATAGGATTAATATAATTTAAAATTTCTCGGGAACTATTGATCACAGCGATGCGTCACCAATACGTATTTTTCCCAACTTGCGACTCAGTAATCACTGAACTACAATTCCATTTTAATTTTTTTTGTAACTTCTGTTGTTGCTTAAATAAGACATTCATTATGTTTTTTAACGTAATGTAGTTACCGAGATATAAGGATCGCTGACAAGTTCATGCGTATTTTTGCCAACTCTCAGTAGTCGCTGAATCTAATTCGATTTTAATTTTTTTTGTAACTTCTGTTGTTACCCTTTAATCTAAAATAAAGACTCGTTATGTTTTTAACATATGTAGTTACCGAATATAGAGGATCTGACAAGTTCATGCGTATTTTTAACTTTGCGACTCAGTAGTCGCTGAAGTAATTCTGATTTTCAATTTTTTCTGTAACTTCTGTTGTTACCCTTTATCTCTAAGTAAGATATTAGTTATTTTTTTATATGAGTTACCGAGATACAGAGGATCTCGCATACAACGTTTTGTGGTGTTTTGACGTGTGAATCGAATTCCTTCCTGAGACAATAATGGGAGGAACGTAGTCCTACGTTAAAATTCAAAATGTTTCCGCCAGGAATAAAACACTTAACATGATAAATGACTATATTCAGAAGCTCGAGTCATTCCATTCATAGTTTTTTAAATAGTTTTATTAAATGTCAATAACAAATTTTATTAAAATG
>BGPR01000122.1:1246738-1265535 GCA_013235015.1 Araneus ventricosus | reverse complement strand
AATTATTTTAGATTATTAGCAAAGTCATAAAATGAATCGAGGGAAGAGATATCAGTGAATTACGTTGAGTCAGTGGTGAAGCTTGTCATTTTACTATGAATGTTTGATATATCTCGAAATCAGATATACGAGAAATATCTAGGTCACTTCTGAGCGTTCTGATAACACCGTTTCGAACCTGGAACTCTCGGTTCTCGAAACCAAGACTATCCACTGCCATCGCAAACCACTTTGTGACGAGTGACATCATTATGGACAATCAGTTCGAGATCTGTATCAACTCGTAGTAAAAAAAAATGGAGGCTGTTTTTTCAAACTGCCGCCGATGGCGTAGGACTACTTTATTGCGTGTCTTTTCCGATTTTAAATTTTTGTAACTTCTGTGTTACCCTTTATGTCTAAAAAAGACATTCGTTATGTTTTTAACGATGTAGTTACGAGATAGAGGATTGCGCACCAATACGTGCGTATTTTTGCCCAACTTGCGACTCAGTAATCACTGAACTACAATTCCGATTTTAATTTTTTTGTAACTCTGCTGTTACCCTCTTCTTAAAATAAGACTGTTATGTTTTAAGCATGTGAGTCAATGAATAGGATCGCGTGACAAGTTCATGCGTATTTTTCAACTTTGCGACTCAGTAGTCTGAACTACAATCTGATTTTAATTTTTTGTACCTGTGTTACCCTTTAACCTAAAATAAGACATTCTATAGTTTTTTAACGTATAGTTTATATAGAGGATCGCGACATTCATGCGTATTTTGCTAACTTTACACCGTAGTCGCTAGTAAATTCTGATTTTCAATTTTTTCTGTAAATTCTGTTGTTACCCTTTATCTCTAAGCAAGATATTAGTTATTTTTTAACAGGTAGTTACGATACAGAGGATCTCGCATACAACGTTTTGTGGTGTTTTGACGTGTGAATCTGAATTCCTTCCTGAGACCCCAATGGGAGGAACGTAGACTAAAATTCCACTGGTACAAAATGTTTCCGCCAGGAATAAATAAACTAACATGATAAATGACTATATTCAGAAGCTCGAGTCATTCCATTCATAGTTTTTAAATAAAGTTTTATTAAATGTCAATAACAAATAATTTATTAAAATGATTACTCGCTCTGAACACAACTATGCATGTTAAATACAATTTAAAATTAGTATGATAATACTCTTTTAAACAGTATCAATTTTATAGGCATCCTAGAGAAATTCATTACATCTGTTCTAGAGCTTTTAAAACAAGCGTAATAGGCATCATTAAAATACGTTCATTTTCAATATAATACTAATTAATTAAAATTGAATCAGTGATACTTATTTCATCTTTAGTTTCAGGCAAGACTTAATTAGTTTGGCTACTTTTCATTCAAATTTTGTAAAAATTCAGTTAAATGCACTTGGACATAAAATAAAATATTTAGACTTTAGTACAGAACATAGTATATATCGTTAAAGTCGAAGTTTTTAAAATAAAAAATGAAGATTTGGACATATTTAATGAGCTCAAGTACAGAGAAAGTTCAAAGTCTGAAACTCACGAAAAATCTCTTTCATAAACTCATAATGTAATTATTAACAATTTGGAAGTTCCGTTCTTTCCAGCAAACATGCAAAATTATTTATTTTCAGACATTCTAACAATATATAAGCAAAACTGAATGAAATATGTTACAAACATGGAAAGTCGCTCAGCAATGTTAACTTTATGGCTGGGAAGAGAGTTTTACAAGGTTAAGCATGGAGTAATGGCAGCGAGGCTGTGTTCCGGGATCCCTGGCGACAAATAGATGATTCCAAAATGCAACCCTTTCTCGATATTTCTATTAGGAAAGGGATTACGCTTGAATATACGAGAAAATCCCTGTGACGTCACGCTCGGAGAGAGTGTATATAAGGAAGCCTGGATCAGACGAGTAGTGTTTTCCACTGAACGACTTTAGATTTCTGCCTCGCGAGCTAGGAAACTGGTGACTGAGCGCCATTAGTGCTGCATAATGTTATTTAGTTATCTTGGCTGTTTCTGTTGCTAAATCTCAAAGTGCTGAACTTATTACCTGTGAATTGTTGTCTGTTTTACGTGCTAATCTGTGCAAGAACTATTGTTTCCTGTAATTAGCTCTGCATATTTGTGAATAAACCTTCACTTCCATTATCATGCGTTGGACTGTTTACACCAGAGAAAGACTTTTAAAGTAAGCAAAAGCATGCTAGGTAAGTTAGCCAGTGTCCCAGTCTCAAAAATTCTAAGATACTGAAAGATAATTAAGAATAGGCTTCTTCAATCCTTCGTTCTGAAATATTACAGTGAAAACAATGCGTTCAAATATCTAATTTCAGGCTAGAGACGGATCCAAATATATTCGTTAAAATTCATTTTCTCATCCACATCACGCAACTTGATTTCATTTTCTATCTCAATATTTATTTTTTATTCATAATGGAGTTCCAAACTTTTTTCCTTCACGTAATCTTTGATTAATCTTTTTATTTTCGCGTACTTGTGTCATATCCATTCTCTCCCTCCACATCTTATCCGTCTGTGTAAAGAAGTTTTCTCAACAAGGTTAAGGGTTAGGTAGCTTTAAATGTCAAATGACATGAATTAATAACATTTGCAGGAATTTTTGATTTTATATTTATTCCATTTTACAATCGTATTAGTTCAACGCCAAAACAAATGAAGCCAGAATCTTAGTGATTTCACATTACTAATATAATAGCCCAGATCCTCCGGTAACGTTCTGACGTCACTAAAAATAAAACTGCGCCATATAGCATCGAGACGTTAAACAGCATTATTTCATTAGAGAACCTGAATTTCAGTAATTTTAAATTTAAAAGAGTAATTGTTTCTAATTTCAAATTTAAAAGCTCTAAAATAGTGAAATAAAATTTTCTATCGATTGATATAAAATGACATCCTCTATATCTCGGTAACTACATACGTTAAAAACATAACGAATGTCTTATTTTAGACATAAAGGGTAACAACAGAAGTTACAAAAAAAATTTAAAATCGGAAAAGAGACACGCGAATAAAGTAGTCCTACGCCATCAGCGGCAGTTTGAAAAAGACAGCCTCCCGTCATTTTTTTTTTTACTACGAACAGTTTGATACAGATCTCGAACTATTGTACCATAATGATGTCACTCCCTCGCAAAAATCGGTTTGCGATGGCCTAGTGGTAAGCTTGGTTTCGAGAACCGAGAGTTCCAGGTTCGAAACCGGGTTCCACCGACGGTCTGCAGCGTAAGTGGGCCTGATACGCGTTATATCTGATTTCGAGAGTCGTATTTTTTTCCGTTGGTGTGGCGTTGAAATATGGTGACGAAAGTACCGGCTGAGTTACCGTCCTTGTCAGGTCCAACTTCGATTCCACGTATATGATGGTGCGTTCCAAAACAACCTTATTGTTCCTTCGAAACGGAGCGTTAATAAACAGAACCCTCGCAAAACAAATCTGGTGGTCTTATAATCACATTTTAGACAGTTTAGCCCTTATCCTCATGCATAATGGTATATTTAATACTAATAGTGAAAGACAATACTTAATTCCACGGGTGTATCAAAGTATTATCTTCCAATGACTTGCAAAAAATGGAAGGTACTTTCCTATATCTGCGCTAGAATTCCCTTCTACAAAATATGCTTCTAGTATATCAACAGCCAGGAAGCTGAATATTAAGGTGGATTAAATGCTTTGAAGCGTCAAATAAATGTGGGATTCCGTTCAATGAACAAAATGCCCACGGAAGGGTTACCTATAAGGGGTAAGCAGTTTGGGTTTATGTCTAGGGAATTTAAGAGTTTTTATCTGATTAAATTTAGAACAAAATATTACATAGAATAAATTAGTAGACTTCAAGTTAAATACAAAAACATTTATTAAAGTACTATAGGGAGAATTTACAGGGGGGTG
Organism: Araneus ventricosus; assembly: GCA_013235015.1. Taxonomy (NCBI): domain Eukaryota; kingdom Metazoa; phylum Arthropoda; class Arachnida; order Araneae; family Araneidae; genus Araneus; species Araneus ventricosus. The sequence continues at coordinate 1,261,608 of BGPR01000122.1, read as the reverse complement.
GAGATATATACAAAGAAAATTTATGAGAATGTTGAGAATTTACATGAAGTCATATTTACTTAATGAGCTAGATTAAAGAGGAATAGATGTTACGGGTTAAGAATATTACGGTATTAAGATTTATAGATTAGAGAGCCATAAGGAAAGTGAGACGGGACATAGTTACCATAGTGGGAAGATCGGCGGCTTAACTGCGCCAAGACTGATCTGATCTATAACAGAGGGATTGAGAGAATTATTTACATTTTGCTGCCTGCGGTGTGCTGTTTGCTGTTAGCGTGCAGTCTGGTTTTTTTAGGAAAAAAGAGGGCGCTGCTCGTAGTTCGTACAGAGCAGAACTGTGGTTCCATCTATTGCCAAAAAAGAGTTAATCTAGATCTTACATTTATCTTTATACAGTGATTAAGTTATTCTTTACGGGTAATATCCTACATAAATATATTACGAGAAAAACAGATCATCGCCTAAAATTCAAAAAAGAATCCAGAATAAAGTTTCGAAAGCTGTTCAGCATGCTAAAGCTATTTTATATTTTTTAATATCAATATTTTATTTTGTGTTTGTATGCTCTATTTTTTATTTTACTTTTTTAATATTATTGTGAATATGTTCGTTTAGACTTTCACCGCACTGTTCGCATGCTTTCACTGCATCATCTGTTTACCGCACTCATATTTTCCCGCAATATTGCAACAAGCTGGTTTTTTTATGTTTAATCTTGAACGAGAACACTTCTTAAAAATTAGAAAATTCCGAATAGTTTTATATATTTTGTTTTAATAGTGTAAATAAATGTAATGTAGCTTTTAAAAGAAAACGCTTCTCCTTTTTTTTAAAAAAAAATCGACAGCATCAAAATTTGATCTTCAGTTACCACATTCCATTCAAGTTCCAGAGTAGTAGTTTAAAGAATTCGTAATCTGTCCGTAAAACCCAATCTACAAACACAAATACAACATATGCATATAGAAATGAAGGCATTAAATAAGTATAAGCCTTGCTTTCACAGCAGATACGTCATTATTTCAATCCTATAATACAGAGGTTCGCAAGGTGTGGTACGCGTACCCGTGGGAGTACGCGAAGAACCGTTTGGGGGTACACGAAATCAAAGTTGTTAATGGCGGAAACACAAAAACATCAGGGATTAAAAAAGTTAGAGAATTCTGTTTCTCCAAGTGAAAACTTGCATTTTAATAACTATATCACTTGAATAGTTGATTATTACGAAGTGTTATTTTTAGCTATCCTTATAAGTTGAAACGAAATAATAACAATACTGGTTTCATTTGATATTGAGTTAAAATAATACTATTGTAAAAATGGAATAAAATGTAAAATAAAAAATAAGTTCTGCAAATTTAGTTATTCGGGTCATTTCACTTTTAAGTTAACCTTAAAATTATTGATAAAAACTTCTTTCCATTGACGGATGGTTGTGGGGGGGGGAGGAATTTGGTATGATAGTATGGGGGACGCAAAAACTCATAAAAAGAATAATCAAAGGGGTACGCAAGGAGGGGAAAGTTTGGGAACCACTTCTATAATGCATTGTTAAGAATTTGTAATACTCTTTTCTTGCAATGTTAGTCTTGTGGTTGGAAACAGAGCTTTATACGGGTTCACTTCCCTCCTACAACATTAAGGATTTAAAATTTTGCACACTTACGTAATCCTCGATGAAAATACACTTTTTAAATATTTTTAGAGCTTTATTATCAGTTAATAGGTTAAACTTTGAATCCATACGAGTGGCGCCACCTGGTTGTGAATTTTGAGGTTTCGAGATTCCATAATATTTAGAATAACGATTTACAAATTAAAGATTAAAAAGTAAAAAATAATTTATGTAAAAAAATTCTACTTTGTAGCACACTGATGTAAGTATTTTTCTAAAAACTGTTTTTATTAAATATATTCATTCCTATTAAATCTTGTTCACAAAAATCAGAGAATTTCATATTATAAGAATTACATTCTGTGAATATTTTCGACATCTAGATAAAATAAGCTACACGATTATGTTCAAAGTCAAGAGCTACAGTTACAAAAGACTTGCTTAGAATCTTAATATTTTAGCTGCGTAGTCGTAGATTCGCATTGCTCCTGGAACATTCCGCTTTCTGCATATTTTATCAGAAAGAAAGGCAATGTGAATGTCACTGAAAGCGGTACTATCAAATAAAAAGGAAAGAATTCTTCATCCTTTTCAATACTTCTTTTGAGTTTAACACTAGAAAGACGGGTAGCGGACATTTGGACCGCAAATGAATTTCAAATGCTTGTATTTCCTTTCTCTTTCTTTCGATTTCTTATTCGTTTTTTTTTACTTTTCTTAATTAATCATAAAGAAAATGAATAAAAAAATTATTTGTTTTCCCTCGTTATCATTGACATTATAAATGTTTATAGCTATAAAGACTTACAGCGGTCGTTTTGACAGCTAAACAAACATCACACCCTATGTTGTTCCTTCTACTCTATTTTTTGTTTTGTCTACTCTGTTATTTTCTCTACTCTTTTAACGTTTTGTTTTCCGACGATGATTTAATGAGAGGGAATATAAATGGGGGGGGGGTAAAATTGCAATTCTCAGCAATTCTTTTTGCGCTCGAAGCACCTGCTTTATTGAAATGGCAGATATTAATTTCTTTGGATGTTCTTTGCCTGTTCGGTCATATATTTTCTCTCGCGATGTCACGAAGAGCCATTTCTAAAAGAATGTTGTCAGAAATAGACATTTCACAGATGTTGCATAATTTATCTGAAACCAATTCTGGTTTCTGAGGAAATTTCTGATTCATCACAAGATGCTTATATACTTGGCAATGAAAGTGAACCAAATTCATCGGACAAATGTTTTACAGAAATTGCACAAAAGCGATTTCTCCTTTGAATTTGAAAATGAAGACAATTCATCTATAAACATCGATTCACAACACACAACAAGTGCCTGAATGATACAAGCTCGAAAGGCTAGTAATGTATTCAAGAAAAGTTCTCGCACTATAAATAATATAAATATAAAACAAAAGTAAAAAAAGAAAGAGTATAGATAAGAAACAAAATTTATTAGGGATTTTTTGCCTCTTGATTTTTTCAAAATGTTTCTTGTATTGAGGTCGGACAAAATTCAGGCCGCAAAGGGTATATTTTTGATTTATAATCTTACCCTTAGTAGAAAATTTTGTTCATTTTAGAGCTTCAATGGCGAGTGGTCTTCGAGAAAGTTCGTCATTCAAGTTCTCATTCATTCCTTCCAATTTGAATATTTTTCTTTTACATTCTAAATAATATTTTATGTTTTTTTTAATATTAATCGTTATAATTTTCTGTTGATGCAATCACTTGATGCTGTTGCATTGAGCACGCACAAAGGTGTATTGTTATCGTTATTGTTTAAATCTTTTGTTTCTTATATATACTCTTTCTTTTTTTACTTTTGTTTTGTATTTATATTATTTGTTTCTGTATTATATTAGAAATAGCTCCATATGCGCCTTACTATATAATACAAAAGAGTTTTAATTAATTTATGAGTAATCAATTTAATTAATTTATAGTTAATATCTTTGTTAAATTTTGTTAATTATAACTATTCTCGCACTATAGTATAGAAATATTATGGAACTGACGGAATACCAAGGAAGGAAAAACAAAAATGTTCTTTTGTTCTCACTCTTCATGCTACAGTCAAAGTTGAATGGAATTAAAATAAGATTCATGAGATTATTAAATTTTATAACTCGGCTAAATACGGCGTTGATGTTCTTGATCAGATGGCAAGAAAGTATTCAACTAAATTCGCTTCCCGACGATGGCCGGTACAAGTTTTTTTCAATATTCTCGATTTAGCTGCTATCAATGATTGGGTAATGTACAAGGAAGTTATTGGTAAAAATAATCAAGCGTCGTGTTGATATTTTGAATTTAGCTGATGAGCTTCGAAACAATTATGTTTCCTATAAGAAATCTACTCTTTCCGATTTCACTCCAGATACAGATGGTGGACCCACTGCCTCCAGCAGGGAAAGGAAACTATGTCAAATCAATCGATGTCGTAATAAAACAATGAGCATTTGTTGTGATTCCAAAAAGTCAGTTTACGACGCTTGTACATGCAAAGTGATAAAGCTGAGTGTTTGTAGAAACTGCAAAAAAGAATAATGTAAGCAAATAAATTTGTTATATTTATATTTTTAAATGTATATATTTTTTAAGTTATCATATGTAATATGGTTTTAAAAATATTTTGTGTAATTCTAAGAAATTTCCTTTGTACATTGTGCTTTATTTTGTATTCATTGCATTTTATTAATAACTGATTGCATATGTGTTGCATTTTCTCGAACATAAAAAAAATATATAACAAAGTAAAGGGATTATGGAGAAATTAATGTGAAGAAAATGTAAAATTTAATAACAGAAAGTATTACAAAAACTTGTTTTAGCAAAAAAAATCTTGAAAATAGTGTTGTTTTCGGTCACTAAAAGATGGCGGTCAAAATGACCGCTCCTCGTCTTTCTAGATATGCGGAAAACGCCATCTTTCTAGTGCTAAGATAAACAGCAAGATTACTCCTGAATTCCATCTAGCGGTCTTTATTAATTTCATACTCTGAATAGTTATACAAATAAAGTAGGAAAATTGGAATTCGGTTTTGTAGTTTAAAAATTCGGGCAGGTTTTATTAAAGGCTTATTTATTCGGTTGATAATCTTTTTTTCATAATATCTCTGCGCAAAACATAAAATAGTGTTGCAAGAAAGAAAAAATGATGGTAACAATTTTCTCGACTGTGTGCTTTGAATTTTTTTCTTCCTGGTTATAATTTTTCTTTCATGCTACGAAAAAATAAACAGCTTGTGATTGAAAACTGAAAGAGATTACCTAAAAGTAACGTTTTCATTTTTTTAATGTTGTCTTCACATAGCGAGAGAAGCTTTAGGAAGTTTCGCAAATTATTTAACCAATACGAATGCATTAAAATATTCTTTTGGATTCCAGAGTCATGAAAAAAATCCCCATTCTGGAAAGGAAAACAAAGTAGCATTTTTTTGCCTCGTTTTTTTTTTAATTTCAGCGTTGTCTTAAGCATTCAAAAGACTCTTCTATTGTATAAATTTCAATTTACATAATACTTCCGTTCCTACCAGCTGTTACTTTTTCCAACTACGTAACTAAACAGAAATGATGTTACCGCTGAAATGGAGCATCACGAGTAAAAACAAGAGAGTGTTTAATCAATTCGTCAAAATCATATTTTAAAAATAGAGCTATTAATGTCCTTGCTGACACGCCTCTGACTACACGGACATTTTTCCCCTTCATTAAAACTTGATTCCTTTCACTATATAAGATAGAAAAATAAAGTCTGTAGAATTTTGTTCAATTAATAATGATAAAATTAGTAAAATTGAACGCTTAGAGGCAATATGGAAAAAAAAACGAACCTTGTTCAGAAATGATAAAAAAAACATAAGCGAAAAGATAAAAAACGTGGTGATTTTAAAGACGATTTTTCTAAAAAGTAAGAAGGGTTATTTTCTTAATCATGCAGATATAATGAAATCTCGCATAACGACCATAATTCGTTCCAGAAGTTTACTCGTTTAGCGAAGCAATTTTTTTCTATAGAAATCAATGTAAAATACGATAATGCGCTCCACGCCGAAAAAAATACTCAAAACATTTTACGTATAACGTTTATTCAAAGAAAATTATATACAAGATCGTTAATGAGGCTGAATCATCTTCATCTTATCTTTTATGCAGAATCAACCAGCGTGGAATGCGGATAGGATTTTCAGAAATGAAAAGTGGAAACATGGACTGATGCACCTGTTCTGTTATCCTTATTAGAAGAAATAAGTCAATTACATGACGTCATTAACTCAAATACGTCACTCAGCTAGTTACGTCACACAATTTGTGACGTAGCGTTTCAACAACTGTAAATGCACGGCCGAAAAATAGTTTTTAAAAACCACGGCCTTAAATATTACTGGAATCAAAAAATGAAAATAACCAGTCATTCGTTCCATTCAAAACGTTTATTACGAGAAAAAAGAAATAAAAATAAAAAAATCTCGTTCGATTAACAGTTAAAAATGCGCGCACCAGCGCTAGACACCTAGTTTGATATGAATTAAAGCAAAATAAAAGCTCCGTGGATATGACAGTAGCAGGCGCAAAAAATCTGGGAATTCCCCTCTCCTCGTCACTCGTTATGCAAAAAGTCGCTCGTTAAGAGAGTCATTTTTTTATAATTTAGTTTACTCGTTATGAGGAGTTTCGCTATAATATGTTGAAAGAGAATAAGAGAAGATATTTATTTAAGATAGTAGCTCTGAATATTGCTTGCAAAAGAGCTAGTGTAAATGAAATCTAAATCTAAATACCATCATACTGTTACAAACGTGGAAAGTCACTTCCCAGCAATGTGAGTCTCATGGTTGGGAAGAGAGTTTTACAGGGATAAGTATGGGATGGCTAGCAGCAGACACGTCTGGTTTCCCGACCTTGGCGACAAATTTGGCGACTTTGGCGACGAAATATGGGATCTCAAAGGTGCTGGAATCTTCTCGATATTTCCTTAGGAGAGAAGATACGCTTGAATGTACTAGATAATTCCATGCGACGTCACGGCCTGCTGGGGAAACTATATAAGGAGAGCACTTGAATAACGGAGGGATGTTGATCGACTGGGATAGTCTTGGAGCGCGAACGTCTTTGGAGTTCTTCCGCAGTGCGAGCTAGGAAGTTGGGGAGATGAGCGCTATTGAAAGTGTAGTTATTGTCGTTACTAGTAATTTGCTGACTGTTTGCGTTGTTAGATAACAAAGTGCTGAACTGTTATTACCTGTGAGTTGTTGTCTGTTTACATTGGTAATCTGTGCACGAACTATTGTTTCCTGTACCTGTGCTCCGTGTTTTCCTGCATATTTGTAAATAAACCTTCATTCTCCAGTATCCTGCGTGTTGGATTGTTTACACCATGCTCCCACAGTAAGACTTTTGCAACAATACTGTTCGTTTCAGAAAGCCGTGCGTATCACTTTAGGACGATTTTACTCCGCAGAGGGGTGACACGCATAAGAAAGAAAAGCTCTTTTCCGGAGCTTTTCTTTCTTATACGTGGCGCATTTTTCTTTCAGTTATTCTTTTCTGATGTTCATATTCATTTTCGTTTTAAACCGTGTTATTCGTTTTTTTTTAATTCGAAACTTGTGTATTTTCCGAAATGTACTAATAAAAAGTAAATATCTCCTCCTCCATATTTCATCTCATCCCTATTTTAGTGAAATTAAAGCCGGCTGGCGCGTGCGCAATACAGCAGAGGGTTTCCATGTCTGAAAACGGACAGTACTCCGTTTCAAAATGCACGAAAAGGCGCTTCTCAGAAAGTTATCTAATACGAACGAGTCCATTTATTTGGGCCATAGTTTCATTGGGACAGTCACTCTCTTAGTCTAAACCTCAAGGAGCAGAAACCAGACTAATAAACTAATGCATAATTTATCGCTTGATTGGGAAACATGCGATTACATGACACAATAGCAGATGCCTTTCGAAATGAGATCTACATTTTATAAATACACTACAAAACAAAAAAATACTAAAACAGCTATGGAAAAAAGAAGAGCAAACAGACAAAAAATATAACCACAAAGCATCTGGTGCCCGCAAAAGCAGCAGTTACCAAGATTTCAGTGATAATAATACAATGATTAACTAACAAACTGAAAAAACATACATAGGACAAAGTCAACACTATCATAGAAATAAAAATAATAAGAAGCGAATCCGGCAGGCGGACTTTCTCAAAGTTCACCCTCTGTTGGGATTCTAAATTTCACAAAAATTGGGATAATTTTCTGTAGATAAACCGACTTTTAAGTCAATGGTGGTTTCTTTGTGAACCGAAATATCCCAGATCGAAGAAGAAGGAAAACATTACCATCAAATACTGAAAATTTCTCTACAGAAAAATATCCCAATTTTAGTGAAATTTAGAATCCCAGAAGATGGTGAACCTTGAAAAAGTCCATCTGCCGTATTCTCTTATTATTTTTTATTTTATTTTTTGTTTCTATGATAGTGTTGACTTTGTCCTATGTATGTTTTTTCAGTTTGTTAGTTAATCATTGTATTACAACGTTTTATGAGACATTTTTGACCTTGAGAAAGTCCATCTGCCGGATTTTCTTCTTATTATTTTTTATTTCTATGATAGTGTTGACTTTGTCATATGTATATTTTTCAGTTTGTTAGTTAATCATTGTATTACAACGTTTTATAAGACATTATAAAACTTTGAGAAAGTCCATCTGCCGGATTTTCTTAGTATTATTTTTTGTTTTTATGATAGTGTCGACTTTGTCACAGTATGTTTTTTCAGTTTGTTAGTTAATAATTGTATTACAACATTTTATAAGACATTTTTGACTTTGAGAAAGTCCATCTGCCGGATTCTCTTATTATTATTTTTTGTTTCTATGATAGTGTTGACTTTGTCATATGTATGTTTTTTCAGTTTGTTAGTTAATCATTGTATTACTACGTTTTATAAGACATTTTTGTATATCAATTTCTTTTATTGGACCTTGGAAGTAACACGAGTGAGTTTCGTTTACTGCTACCAATACTCCCACCTGGGGGCACCACGTCATTGCTCTCTTCTTTATATTGTCAAATTATGTTTAGTAATAACTTAATAATATTAACTTCCTTCTTACTTTTTTCCTTTGCTTTTAAAATTGCCGTTTATCTTCATTTTTTTTTTTAATTATCGCTCTTTTCTCAGTGTAACTAACATTCAGATTTCACGTACGTATACAATGTTTAGTGCATGAAATGTATTCTTTTCATCTGTGTATCCACGACACTTTAAATAGCCTTTCTGTAATTTTTTTTTCTTTTTGCGATCCTTAATGAAGGTGATGTTTTCGTACCCATTCAACCGCTCAGTAGCCATAATTGTTACAGGCAGGGTGTTCTATTAAAGTTTTGTGTTGCTGGAGCAATACCTGCTTAAGAGGAGCATTTTAAAAGTTTACGACATCTTCACCAAATTAAAAGAAAAATTATCTTTTACAAATGCAAAGCATCAATTTGTATACTTTAAATTCTGATATTATAGTATGATTAGCTAAATAGAAATATTAAGTTTTAAATAACGTTCTCATTTACTCTGAATTTTGCTGCAATTTTTATTCCTGCCGAATAATTATCAGACGTCTTATTCTCAAAAATCTAAAGTTTCAACTCTTTTCGATAAATTGCTTTTCCACTACGAGTACGTGGATGAGAAACCGCCGGATAAGTTAGCTGGTTCTCACTCCTATACGTGGATACAGTAATGGGGGCGTGAGTTCCCCCTCCAGTGTTAGTACGTACCTTCTTCGGAATGGGTCGAGCCTTGACCGTTGATGGCTGATGAGGACTAAGGCCTCAATACTAGAACTATTACAGCGGCTGTCATTGAATTTTCTTAAAAGATTTCTTAAGGAGACGTTCGCATCTTTCCGAATTTTTTATTAACACTACATTAAACTTAATAAATAAGTAAAATTATTGGTTCGTTTCTTCTGCATGATATATTCAAAACTGAAAAGTTTGAATGAAAATATCACATTACTTTAGGATCTTCAACGGAGAAAGAAGATATTAAGAGAATAGGAAACATACAATCTCCCCACTTCAGAAATATTTCTTCTTTCCCATTTGCTACTCTCAGGATCAAATGAAAACAATATAAATTTCAAAAAGCAAACGAGCTTTTCACTTTTAAAATATTTCTTGTTTCATGAAACATATCAAATTTAATCATTTGAAATTATTCAAATGCAAGTGTTACGACGTCTCGAAAGAAAACAATTAAAACGGCTTTTAAATTATTAAAATTTGCTTCATACCTATACAACAGTACAAGTATTATCCCTATACAACAGTACTTTACTTGTCTTCAAATCCGTAATTAAATCCTAGTTATCAAAAGATGTTAAAAAACAATACTTCATACACAATTCAGGAGTAAAAATAAAACAATTTGTACTTTCTCTTATACAAAGCATGCAGGAAAGAAGTATTTTCTCCACGGATGCGTAAGTTATTTCAAATAAATTTATCCATGAATGTATCACTAATCAAATTAATTCAATGAAGAGATCAATTATCTGTCGGCATTCTTTTCCTTTCATACACCTAATCTTAATTACCTTGGAGAATTCAATTAACGTTAAGTATTTCTGTTAGGTAAACAGTTTTCCTCACAATCCTTCTTCGCCTTCCCTGCTAGGAATGGCAACACTCCATCCACCAATCAGCGAACAGTGATTATCTTTAGCAGTTGTTGGTTTTCTGCTTTTCAAATAGATGCTTGCAATTTTGTAGTTTGAAAAGAAGATAGAGGCTGTACTAGCAGGGCGCCATTTTTGTTTCTGTCTTGAAACATATCGGTAATAGTTTATTCCATCTTTTGATGACAATTTTCCTTTCTTTTTTTTGATTACGGATTGAAAAGAACTTTGGAATGAATAGGGGATAATAGCCTTTGTAGCTGAAAATCCCTTAAAACCCCTTTTATTAATGAAGGGGAAATTAGCAGAGTGCAATTAGCAATTAGTAGAGTTCGAGAAACTGGTTTTAATCATCGTTTATTTTGAACACATAGCACGTAAGACAAAGACATAAAGAACGTTTCACAAGCACAGTTCAAACTACATCACTAACTCTCCATGAAAGGAATCATGGGATGCATATACGTCAACGCAGTGACGTATTGTATCATGACATGATCATAATAGCTTGTGATTGGTTAGAAGATTGAATGAGGAGACTGAAGGAAAGTTAACTGCGTATAATTTCCAACAATCCCCCTTTCGCTGTAACTTTCCACAAATAAAAATACAAAAACAATTATAAAAAATCAAACATTAATGACATTAACACCAATTAATTTACAGCAACTGTCATGCTTTTGGAATGTTAAAGTCTTAGTTAGAATGTCTGAGCCATTTTATCAGTTGGAATGTAATTTATCTTTATTTCACCACGTTCATAAACTTCACGGATGTAATGACATCGAATGTCAATGTGTTTAGTGCGTGAATGAAAGATAGGATTTTGAACAAGTTTCTGAGCTGCTTGGCTGTCAGAAAATACAACAGTTGGAGTTTCATCTACTGATTCATACAACTCATTTAGAAAACGGCGTAAATAAACAATTTCTTTGGCACATTCAGAGAGTGCAATATATTCCGCCTCGGTGCTGGAAAGAGCAACACAGTGCTGCTTTTTACTTTCCCATGAGATGGCTCCGTCAGCAAATTTTAACACACAACCGCTGTAAGATTTTCTATCTGTAATATCTGATGCCCAGTCAGCATCTGCATAACCAACTAAAGGCTTTTTTGTGGGGCGGAAAGTTAAACCACGGTGTTTTGTACCTTTCAGATATTTTAATACCCTTTTAGCAGCTGTCCAGTGAGGCATACCTGGATTTTCGTTAAATTGACTTAAATAGCTAACAGTATGACAAATATCAGGTCGAGTACTAATAGCTAAGTACATGAGAGATCCAATTAAAGACCGATAAGGGTACAATGATATTTCAGCCTTTTCGGTTTCTGTTTTAGGACACATTTCTTTAGTTAATTTGACATTAGGGTCCAAAGGTGTTTTCACTGCCTGCCAGGTTTCCCTGTAAAAATTTTGGTTGGCCTGCCACGTGCTCTTGGAGCGTCAACATTGATTGTGTAATCACCGTTGATATCAGAACCTTTGATTCTTTTGGCGAGCTACCAACTCCAATGTAGGGGTAATCCGTTATCTGATCATTCGCAGGTGGGTGTGTTTCTTCCTGCGTCTCTGATTGGATGGTTCCTTTTGATTCGCTATCCATGATGTCAGAGCTAAGAATTTTATCCTTTTGCGGTAGGAGTTCTTTTTCTTTCGGTATGATTTCCGGAAAAAACAATTCTTCGTAGTTGCTCGTGTTTTCAAATTCGTTTATGAATTTTACGTCTCTGCTAGTTATTACTTTATTCGCCTGAGAATCAAACAATCGGTAAACTCTGTTTTCGTCTGAATAGCCTACGAAGATACATTCGGTTGATCTAGCATCAAATTTGCCCTTTTGAGGTTGCTTATTTAAAGCAAATGCTTTTTGGCCAAACGTTTGAAAATGTTTCACAGTTGGCTTTTTGCCAAATAATTTTTGGAACGGGGTTTGGTTTTCATCTTGTATTCCACGGGTAGGACAGCGATTTCTTATGTACACAGCACAATTTATTGCTTCTGCCCAGAATTTCATTGGGAGTCCAGATTGAAGGAGTAGGCATCTGGCCATATTGACCAAAGTTCGGTTTTCACGTTCTGCGATGCCGTTCATTTGTGGGGTATACGCACATGTGCGTTCTCTTTTAATTCCATTTTTGACTAAATAATTGTCGAAATTTGGTCCAACATACTCAAGCCCTTGGTCAGTTCGGAGAGTCTTTATTTTGCAGTTCAGCTTGTTTTCAATGTAAGCTTTGAATTCAAGAAATGCAGACTTTACTTCGTCTTTTGATCTAAGGAAATAGACATGTACAAATCGGGAACAGTCATCAATAAAAGTTGCAAAATAAAATGATCTTCCTATTGACTCAACACGCATAGGTCCACATAAGTCAGAATGTATTACACTTAATAATTGTGAACTTCGTTTTTTTGGCTCTTTTGAAAATGGAGTAGCAGTTTCTTTACCTTGGATACAAACTTTACAGTCCGTCAAAGTGTCATTTGGTTTAAAGTTCATCCCATACACCATGTTCTGCGCTTGCAATTTCTTCAGATCTTTTTCATTCAGGTGACCGAATTTTTGGTGCCATTGTTCAATTTCTTTCACAATTGACACGGATTCCACTGTTGCAGTGACGTAATAAAGACCTTTTTCGCGTTTAGCGATGAGCACAGTTTCGTTTTTAGAATTAATCACACTAGCATGGTTTCGTTGGAATTTTACAGTAAAGTTGTTGGCAGTAACCTTAGAAATTGAAATCAAATTATTCTTTAATTCAGGGATATATAACACATTTTGAAGAGTAATTCCTTTTGTTTGATTTCCGACAAGAACATCGAATGTCACAGTTCCTTTGGCGATAGCTTTTACCGTTTTGTCTACGGCTAATTTTACGTATGTATCGTCGATAGGATTTATTTCTGTAAACAAATGTTCGTTGAAACACATATGGCTTGTTGCACCGCTATCAAGGCAGAAAATATTTCTTTGCGAGTTAACACAGCTTAATACAGTATCAAAGATTACCTTTTGTTTTGTTTCGTTGGTTTCCGCTATCATTGCACTGTTGTTTTTGAATGATTTATTATTATTCAGCATCAGATTTTTATTTTCTTGCTTCTTACGGCATATGCTTGCTTTGTGTCCGAAGATTCCGCAAAATTCCGATTTTAACTTGAATTTGTGATTGTTGTTTCTGTTTCTTTTTCCGTCGGCGTCGTGTTGGCGACTTTCGGTTTGCTTGTAACGTTCGTATTTCTTTTTCTCGGTGTAGAGAGCTCGTTGTGAATCATGGAAGGTCGGAATTTCTTTATTTTTTCTTACGTTTGCCTCTTCAATTAGCTTGATTTTCAGCGTTTCGGGAGAGGGTAACTCATCTCTGGATTCTATGGCGATTCGGAAATTTTCGTACGACTCGGGAATGCTGTATAACAGTAGAATCGTGAGTAAATCATTGGCGATTTCGATTTCCATTTCCTTTAATTTGTCCACAAGCATGAAGAATTCGTTGATATGCTCGTTCATATTGTTAGAGTCAGTCATTTTTGTGAATAAAAGTTGTTTCAGGAGCGTTGCTTTTCGCGCTGGTTCTTTTGACTCGTAAATGTTTTGCAATTTTGTCAAGAGTTCATGTGAAGTTTTGCAGTTCTTGATTTGGCTTAATTCCGAAGGATGAATTGATAGGATTATATCAGCTTTCGCTTTTTGATCGTCGGATATCCATTTCGCAACGGCTGTTGCATTATCCGCATCCCCAGTGACTTCTGGTTTTGGTTCAGCTCCGGTGACAAAGTTCCAATGATCATTTTTCACCAAAATAGCTTCTATTTGTAGTTTCCAGCTGTCGTAATTGTCTTTTGAAAGTCTTTCTACAGCGATATTACTTGCCATGATCATTCGTTGATGAATGCAGACTCAGCGTAAATTCAGCGGTTTCGCTTTTTGCTTGTCTTAGCAACTTCGTAGTTTAATCGAAGTGCGCAGTTTCGTTTCTCGTTCAACTCTGCATAAAGTTAACAGGCGCAGTTAAAGATTGTCTGGGCCCCATAACCATTGAAGGGGAAATTAGCAGAGTGCAATTAGTAATTAGCAGAGTTCGAGAAACTGGTTTTAATCATCGTTTATTTTGAACACATAGCACGTAAGACAAAGACACAGACATAAAGAACGTTTCACAAGCACAGTTCAAACTACATCACTAACTCTCCATGAAAGGAATCATGGGATGCATGTGACGTCACGCAGTGACGTATTGTATCATGACATCATCATAATAGCTTGTTATTGGTTAGAAGATTGAATGAGGAGACTGAAGGAAAGTTAACTACGTATAATTTCCAACAATTAATCAAACAATTTGCAGAATTTATCTGCTTTTCAAATAGATGCTTGCAATTTTGTAGTTTGAAAAGAAGATAGAGGCTGTACTAGCAGGGCGCCATTTTTGTTTCTGTCTTGATCGAATCATATCAGCAATAGTTTATTCCATCTTCTGATGACAATTTTCCTTTCTTTTTTGATTACGGATTGAAAAGAAATTTGGAATGAATAGGGGATAATAGCCTTTGTAGCTGAAAATCCCATA
>BGPR01000122.1:1221377-1246728 GCA_013235015.1 Araneus ventricosus | reverse complement strand
AATCATATCGGCAATAGTTTATTCCATCTTTTGATGAAAATTTTCCTTTCTTTTCTGATTAGGGATTGAAAAGAACATTTTGAATGAATAAGGAATAGACTTTGTAGCTGAAAATCCCATAAAATTGTTCTGTTTCTGTGTTTTTATTTGTTGCAGGCCTATTTTTATGAGCAATTATGCTATTTTGCCAAATTTGCTATGAGAAGACATCAGGTAGATGTCAGAAATACCTTTAATGGTTTTGAGCTAGCTATCCTATATACCTGATACTAAATTTAACGCTTCGTTTTCCACATTTTCGATTTTTTTTCCCCATATGAACAATGAAATTTGTGTAGAATTTTCAGAAATTGAATTATAGAATCTTTTTTTTTTACTTCAAACTAAAATATAATTTGCAATAAATATTAATCAAATATTTATAATAATTTAGAGGCATTTATTTTCAGTGGACCACAATTTTATTGTTGTTTGTTGATTTTACAAAGAATTAGTAGAAATTCATAAAGGGCCGCGGTGGCCTAGTGGTCATATAATATATTTATAAATGTATTATATGTGTTTGTATTTTTTTACTCGAATTTTTATTTAGTGGACCTCAAAATATTTTTTACACAGCAGGTGGTCCGCACCCCAAAAAATGTTGGGAACCGCTTTTTTAACCGATTTTTCATTTCTGTCATGATGTGATCGACTGTTGACATTTTGTACGCTTGAGTATTCTCGGTGACAATACACCATTTTAACATTTACAGAAATTAATTGCCTATTAATCAATTATTTTAATGAAATTTCGATTCCCTGCTAGTGGCACAAGTTGATAGGGAATTTGAAAAAAATGATTATGAATTCCATAAATGAATGAATGAATTATTAATGTGGGATTCCGTTCAAGGAACAAAATATCCACAGAAGGGGTTACCTATAAGGGGTAAGTAGTTCGGTTTTATATCTAGGGGATTTTAAGGGTTCTAACACGTTAAAACTTAAAACAAAATACTACTTAGAATAAACGAGGAGACTTCGAGATTAAATACAAAAAACATTTATTAAAACACTAGGGAGAATTTACAAGGGGGGGCGGGAAGAGATATATGTGCAGAGAGTTAATGATAATTTACATGAAGCCATAGTTAAAACTGAGGTGGATTAACTAGGGATAGATGTTACGTGTTAAGATTAACAATTAGAGATTATTGATTAAAGACTTACAATTTTAGAGCCATGAGGAAAATTAGTCGGGTCATGGTACTTACGACCGGGAGATCGGGCGGCTTAAACGCCAAAAAAGATCTGTCAACAGAGAAGTTAGAGAACTTGGTGACTGGCTGCGGTGCTGCTCACTGCTCACTTCTCGCTCTGAGCTTGCAGTCTGGTTTTGTTAGAGAAAAGATGGCGCTGATCGCAGCAGAACTATAGTTCCATCTATCGCCAAACAGATTAATTAATCTAGCTCGTACATTTTCTTACAATGATTAAACAATACTTTACGGGTAATTTCCTACATTAATTAGATAATTAATTGCAACAAATAATTAAAATAAAAAAATCTTCTTTCTAGCACACTAATAAAATTGTGTGTTTTTAAAAGCTGTTTTCATTAAATTTACTCTATTGAAAATCAAATCAGTTTAATAAAATTTTTTAATTAGTCTTTAAGAAATCTATGAAAATTAAACTTTCAACCCCTTATTTATGAAGTAATTAATTTTTTAATGGGTAGCTTATTGAAGGAAATGCAAATTTCAACTCATTATTAGTTTAAGAGTGCATAGTGTATTAAGCCGGCCATTCACTTGAAGGATAGCCATGCCATTTGTCGTAAACCCTTTTTTTCACCCATTTTAATCGAAAAATACAGGCACGCTATTCACTTGTGTTTAAAAGGACGCTAACTCTGAACGAAGGTAGGGGGAGTGATCTTCTTTCCCTCTCTTCAGCTGTTTGTCAATAGCTCTTCGATTTTCCCCAGTCAGCAGATTTTAATTCATGCTACCCTCAAAGCGAGGTTTCAATCTACGTAAGGCATTGTTCTTTCAGGGTCCTTCAAAAGCGAGACTTTAAACTCCAGCGTTTACGCTCCAATTTCAGTCCAGACGGAATTCCACCAACCACAAACCATTTGCTGATTTCCATAGATTTGTTTGGCTTTTTCCTTCTCGCGTTCCAAAATATACAATTTATCTGTGAAGTGAATGACCGTCTTTCTACTTCATTTATAATAATTTCAGAAATTTCAGCCGGATTAATGAGATTGCAGAATGAGTGCTATAGTTAAATCAGTGTGATTCAAAGTGAAAGGAATCTAGTCTTTTTAATGTCATCTTTACGTATTTGCAACCCTCTCTCGGTCCGATAATTAGCTACTTAACATATTAATAAAACTCTCACTAAACTGTATTCATTATTAAAGGAACGCTGAGTTTCACTCTCGCCCTTTCAAACTGCTTCAGAAGTGGCGGTCTGACGAACCACTAATTATAAAATTAATGAGAAACTGGTCTCTTCTGAGGCCAATAATATTTTAATTGTTATGTATATAGCTTCAGGCACGATTATTAATCAAGTAGAGAAAAGGTCGACGGAACATCCCGCTGGCTTTATTTCGGTTATGGCAGTGATTCGAAATTGAGCAAACACTGAAATGGCAAATAACCAAAGGTTAGTGTCTACTGAAATGAGCTGCAATCGATCTGAGAGGTGAATAATAATGGCAGATATTTCCCAAAAACTGAATTAAAACATGCTGATAAAAAGAATTAAAGATTAGAAACTATAATCTTTTGTTTTAATGGATATATTTCCTAATATACATAAGATCACCATTAGGAAATTACTTTAGTTTTCAACAATGGAAAGGAGACACGCAATTAAATATTTGTATATCTACTAATAATAAAAGAGGATGAGTGTGCGTGCGTGTGTGTGTGTTCGTGTGTGTGTGTGTGTGTGTGTGTGTGTTTGTGGACTCAGAGATACAAAATTTGGCACAAACATACCTTCGAGGGTGGGAATGTGAACCTCGGAACACATTTTTTGAAATTTTAATTAATTAAAAATTAAACTAAATTTTGGTGTTTTCCCTTAATAACTTCCTGAAGTATTACAAAACAAAATTATTTTTGCACCATCTGAAAGTGCAAAAAATTACCTTTCCAATGGTATCAATTTAGTTGCCGTACAGTGTTTTATTGAATTTTAATAAATTTTTAAAAATATTTTTGGCATAATTTACAACGATACTTTTCACTATTTCTACGCAACTCAAGCCGTTTTCATTGTTTAAACAAATATTTAAATGACTATTTCTCTTTCATTGTTGTAATCTGAGATAATATCCTAATACATTTTGTTTTCATATTTTATTTCATCAAAATTTTTGTGAAATCTGTAAACCAAACTCTCCGAGATATTGCTTTGCTTACATTAAGAAATATACCATTAAGCTGAATGGTTATGGTTAATATGTTTTCATTCTTTTCTCAGCATGTTTTTACCCAGCTAATGCCGCTGGCCATAAAATGTGCTGCGTCATGTTAATGTTCAAATCAAATGCATATTTTACAAGAGGAATAAGAAAGTGAAAATAGTGCCGACAACGTGGAATTAGAAGTTACATGAATGGTCAGTTATTTCATTCCATTAAGAAAATTTATGTAGACAATGAACAAAACAGGCGCAAGGCCACTAAAAGAACATTAGCTAAATATCTGCCACAATCCGAAGTTTAAAATTGCGTTTTTAAGAGAACCATGAATGCAAAATGATGCAAGATTCAATTGAAATCATATTTCCGGCGAACAAGCTGGTCGCCGATGGCGATTAGTAAACAATAATGACGAATTGAATTTTAAAGCAACAGTCAAAAATTTTGTAATAAATTTTCCATAAAATATTTTCACAATTTATTAAAATTAGGGAAAATATTGGACGGCAACTAAATTGGTATCTTTAAAAAGATATATTTTTTTTATTTTTAAGATGGCGCAAAAACCAGTTTTGTGGGATATTATTTCTAGGTTATCAACGAAAAACGTCAAAGGTTTACTTAATTTTAAATTATTTGAAATTTCCAAAAAACCGCTCCGAGGTGCACCTTTCAACCATTCAGAGTATACCTCTGCCAAATTTGGTCATTATAGATCTAACGGACTTACCTGTAAAGAGCGGATAGGCACACATCCGCTTTTGTTAATAAAATGAGTAAAAAAGAAATGTTGAGTGTCTCTTTTGCCCTTTCAAACTGTTTTAGAATTGCCAGTCTGGCGAACTATTAATTTTTACATTATTTTACAATTAAACTTAAAATTAATGAAAAACTGGTCTCTTTAGAGGCCAATAATAATTTAATTGTTATGTACACAAGGTGACAATTTAATTGTTACGACCCAAATTATTTATCGTGGTCCAATAGCTTAATTTCTAGACCGTTAGAGATAGACATATAGTACCAATTACAAAAATGCTTTAAATGAAGGTAAAAATTATAATATTTATTTTTTCAGTGAATAAATATATCCGTGAAAAGGTTATGAAATCTAACTTTTTATACACTCTCCCGTTCCTATCAATCATATTTAGTAAAATGTTCTTGACACTCAAAGATTTTAAACTAAAAAAGTTCACTATTTTGTGACTAAAACTGACCGAGTTATGAAGCTTTGAATATCGCTGACTTAGACCACTTTACACCATTTCGATAGCCGTCTTGCAGACGATTCACCAGTCAATGCGCAGCAGTTGCTCGACGAGGCCTTTGATTGGCTAAAAATCATGAAATTCAAAGCTCCAGAACTCGCTCAGTTTCAGTCGTTGAAGGAAAACAGGAATTGATTTTATTTTTAAGTAATTTTTAATGGCACTAATAAATAGTATTCGCTTACGCTTCTGTTTATATTAGTTATAGTATAACATTTTTTTTCGTTAATTACAAAGAAACTTATTCTATTTCTGTACTATACCGTCATTTTAATGTTAATTTTTTAATGTAGTAAGGAATACAGAAAACGGAACTGAAAGACGAATTTCGAGCTTAAAATTTTTATTAAAATTAATTTGTTAAAATGCTTGACTATTTGAAGAAAAGATGTTATTAGTTATTCATTAAATATAAACTACTTAAAGTTAATGAAAAAAGTCAAAAAATGTAAGTGGTTCAAATATGCATTACTGCTCAGTGAAGGATTATGGACGCACAGGAAAGACAGCACCCCCAATATTGCATAATACGAGCCGCCACTGTGCATATAGTTTCCGGGGCCATTATTAATCAAGTAGCGAAAAGGTCAACGGAACATCCCGCTGGCATTCATTCGGTTATGACAGAGATTGGAAATTGAGCAAACATTGAAATAGCAAATAGTGGAAGGTTAGTTTTCTGATGAAATGAATGTGGGGTTTATGGCTCGAGGACGTTCTAGGGGTATGAATTTAGAGAAAGAATGCTCGGTTAAATAACTAAATTACTTCATTACACATTAAAAGCATATTTACATGACAGAAATGATTAAATACAGGTGAAAGTTTAAGGTAAGAGTTTTATGCCATTTAATTATAGTTATTACCAGACTTAAACCCAGGGTGGGAACAAAGGGGCAAGGTGCCATGGACCGCGCCCTAATGCGGAAACACCTACCGCGCGAGCGAACTTACCACCTTCCGTGTTGAAACCGTGAATCCCTCTTACTGTACCCGTGGAAGTTGCTTAGCGTTCTCGCGAGAAAAACTTACGGCATACACTCATTGATTCGTGCTGCCATCTACCGTTATGGTGGCTAACTAAATGGGCTTAATTACTTTCCTACATGAACTACACTCGATCTGAGAGCTGAATAATTATGACAGATATTTCTCAATCTAGACAGAACGCCGCCTCCTGCCCCCATCCCTGATGCCATTACAGCATCAGGCACGGGGGCAGGAGGACGGTGGATGGACATGAGACGAAAGAAACAAACCACAGCCCCACGGGGCCCCGCTCCAGAGAACCGCCCCCAAACATCTTTATTAAACAATAAGGAGTACATAACAGAAAACACAATAATATGTTAACAGGCGTACATATCTGTTATTAGATGCAGCCTCCGAAACATTGGAGTGAGGCCGTTCTTGTTTATCTTGTGTTTTTGTTACATATATGTCAAGTTGTCTTATGTCATACATTTTGTCAGGTGAATATGTAACATGATGTTCTCTTCAAAACAGGCTTTACAAACGATACACAACAATGAGACACTAATAAAATAAGTTACCAGTCCTAAATCCTGGAAGAAAAAAAAAGTTTTCTACTGATGAGAAATGAATTAATTTAAAACTCATTTTTACAGGGTTTTTAAATGCTCTTAATAAACTAAGAGAGGTATAATACTTGAAATATTTCACCACAGAGACAAATAGAAGTGCATAATGAAGTAATATCTGGGAAATCGCTAAAATGAAGAAGAACAATTCGTTGCGAATAAAATAAAAAAGAGAGTTCTATACTTTTAACTTAAACATGGGTACTCTGATAACCTCAATCTAGACAGGGTGTCCACTCTAAACGTGACCCAAGAGCTAATTCTGAGACAGTTAGGAAGCACATATTGGGAAAATGCCTTAAATTAAGGAAAGAATTGCCCTTCAAGAGCTTATTCGAAACAGTTAGGAATAGGCATATATAGGGAAAATGACTTAAATTAAGTAAAGAATTACCCATCAAGAGCTAATTTCGAAACAGTTAGGATAGGCATATATAGGAAAATGCCAAATGGTAAAGAATTACCCATCAAGAGCCAATTTCAAACAAATTAGAATAGGGTATATAGGGAAAATGACTTAAATTAAGAAAGAATTACCCATCAAGCTAATTTCGAAAAAAGTTAGAATATAATATTCCAATGGGAAAAAAGCCTAATGATGTAAAATTACCAAGAAATTAGAAACAGTTAGAATAGATATACTCTCAATTGGGAAAAGCCTTAATGAGGCAAAAATTCCCAAGATTATCATTTCGAAACAGTTAGGAATAGACATATACTAATTAAAATGCCTTATGACGTAAAGAATTATTTTATGCTTTTCTGCATATAAGAAAAATAAGCTCCAAATTTTATAGTTCCCTCTTAATCATATTTAGTATGATGAAGAATCATATTTAGAAGTATGAGTAAGTTAGAGGAAAATAAAATTTACGAATAAAATAATCTCAAAATTCATTTTCCGTTGTTTCCTTTCACAGAAGTGCTATACTTCTATAATGTTCTACTAATATCAAAGATATTTACGAATGTATGTGAAATACTGGTAAAACAAGGAATCTACTATCCTAAATGGCAAAAATACAGACAAAGTTGCACAACCATAAAACAGAGGAAAAGATTTTCAGCAGAAATAATTACTAATTATTACTACCTGCAAATATAATTATCACCATGAAACAGCCAAATGTCTTAGAACTTCACTGCATTTTAATTTACTACTTTGAGCTTATTTATCCACCATATGTTTGGCGAAGCACGACAGAGATGGTTCTTGTTACAATAAACGTAAAAAAACAATCTGCCAAGAGATAAGAACAAATGAGCTTATCTAAAGCACACGTCTCCATATGTTGGCAGTTTAACTGAAAAGATACAACACTGCTAAAAAAAAAATCGACGGGAGGCTGTCTCACTGGAAACGGCAGCTGGGATTGAGGGGCAGACTTTAACTCTTACTCAATCGACTTTCTGTGACTAAAGTATCTGTATACACTATTAAATCTATAGTTAGTGCTGACATGACTTACTCTATGTAAAACTTTCGTGATTTTCACCAACTTTTCTAACCCCATGTGACGAAATGTAATTACAAATTCAAAATTATTTTGCAATCTTCAATGTCTACCTCTTTTGTTAAATGGAACTAAAGCGAACTCTCTATGTTATTTGGTTACGGAGCTATAAGAGTTTAACTTTAGATTGCTGAAAAGCGTCAAAATTTCTCCCTTTCCCACTCACCATTAGACCACTCGAGAGACGTAGTCATTTTCAAAAAAAAGGAAAAATCCAAATTAAATACATTTCAATTTATATTACCTTCCTGAGCTTCCTCTTGGTCGTTATATCCGCAATGAACTTACTGACAAATTTAATAATTCCAAATAAATTTTAAACTATACTGTTTTCTTTAAATGATATGAAAGATATTTAAAATTTTCTTCTTTTTGGTAACATCTCTGTAGAATCTCATGGGAAAATTTCATTCCATTAAAGATATTATTAATATAAAAAGTTATTTAAAATTTTTCTTCTATGACATACTCTGTGGGATCTGAAAGATAAAAAAAATAAATTTCAGTCCATTAAAGATATTATTAATTGTATTAAAAAGTTTTTTTAAAAAAAATCTTCTTTTTATGACATACTCAGAAATCTCAAAGATAAAAAATAAACTTCATTCCATTAAAGATATTATTGATTATTATTAAGTTATTTAAAATCTTTCTTTTTTGTAATGACATACTTTGTGGAATCTGAAAGATTAAAAAATAAACTTAAAGATACAGTGAAACCTCGCTTAATGAGCATAATCTGTTCAAGATGCTTACTGTAATGAAACGCTCGTTAAGCTGTAAACAATTGCCCATAAAACTAATGTAAAATACGATAATGCGTTCCATGCCGAAAAAAATATTCAAAAAATTTTATGTATAACGTTATTCAAAAAACTAATATAATAGCCTAGATCCTCGGTAACGCTCTGACGTCACACAATAAAAACTCCGCCATAGCACTGCCAGACGTTAAACAGAATAATTTCATTGTTAGAGGAACCAAATTTCAGTAATTTTAAATTATAAGAATAATTGTCGTTCTAATTTCAAATTTAATAGTAATAAGCGAAATTAATTTTCTATTGATTGATAAAATTTATTCTATGATCAATAGTTCCCGAAAATTTTAAATATATTAATCTATATTTCAAATTAATTCCGTTTTTTTTCAGAAAGTAGTAAATTAATCGTTGGTATATCATGCGCGTATATAGTTTGGACGCCAAATTGTATCTGAAATGTAATCGTTGGATGTTGTTTTTATCAAGAATTAAATTAGCCGCCAGTGACGAAACTACCATTCGTTTTCAACCGCTTCCCTGTAATTCAGATACACGATGACTATCAACAAATCGCAGGGCAAACCTTCGATCATGTGTGATTTACTCGATGAGCCTGTCTTTCACATTACAGCTTCATGTTGCACTTCTCAGGTCTAGGATTCCCAATCACGTTAACATTTACAAAGACATCTAAGTACAAGAAAATTATTAAACAACGAAAAATTCTTCCACGGATGATGTTTATCAAGAGGTTTTTGAATAAAAATATTTAAATAATATAATCAAAAGTGTAAAACATATGTTTATACTCATAAACATATGTTTATTTGTTTTCAATCAATGTTAAACATTTCTCTGCATATATGATATCTTAATTTTAACTTTCCTAAATAATCTTAGCGATACCTCATTTTAAATACTCTACTTCAACATAATTAGATTCACAACTTCCTTTCAAATCACGAGTCAGGGGAATTCCTCCTCCTGAGTACTTGCTGCTCTGCGCATTCTATTTCTGCCCTTTTCACGCCGTAGCTTTCATAACAACACGCCGCTCGGCGTAACTCTAAAGTCTGTCATGGACACGTAAAACCAAGTGCTTTACCTATGAATAATAACGTCTGATGCCTAAAATAAAGAAGATCTAAACAAAATTGTCTCTTCCTTGATGAAAATGGACTGCCTTTCACTCTTTTTAAAGCCAGATCTTAGAAGCCGGCAGGATCTCCTTTGTTCGTAAACCCATACAATGGATTTCAGTGCCATTCAGCTAAATAACAAAGCCGTCGTCACGCCCGAATTTACGCATAATTGATCTCACAAAAAAACGTCGTCATTCTAAATTTCTACTTGTCCATCTTCATGTTACTATCTTAATGATGTTCTATTCAAGGAGTTTTGAAGCCTTTATTTCTGCAAAAGTTCTGTCTAGTTGAATATTCTTCAAATTTTTGTGTACAATGATTTCATAGTGCCGCCTCTCTTTTAATCATCGTGTTAATCTTTAGTGATTTTCAATATTTCAAATGTGCAAGAATTCAAGTGGTGTGCATCATCAGTGATTACACATGTTCTAAATCTTAATCTGCGAATAGTGAAAATGCAGCTGCTGGGTAGGGGAAAATAAATGATCATGATCTTCTTAATGTTTTTAAAATGTGATTTATTTTAAATTGTTTTTCATTTATAATGCATTTTCTCGATAAATAGTTTTTTTTGTTGTGATATTAAAAATAATAGATCAGTATATTTTTGAAATTATGAAATATATTCTTTTGAAAATTAATTTGAATTATTTAGTATCATTATATTTTTGAGTGTGTTATGTTTCATGCATAATTATTTTGAATTTAGTATTTTGCATCTTCATGAAATTATAATGAAAGTAGTATTATTCTATGTATTTAATTGCAGTGATTAAAGTGAGTTTACTATACCATTTTAAAATTCTTAAATTTAAATTGTTTTCCTAACTTGTGTTAAATTTCTGATAATGAATTTTGTATTAAATGAATTTAAGATCTGTAAAATAGTTAAAATGAATGACAAAACAAATGCTAAACAGATGAATCTGGATTGTAATGCAGGCTACTAATTCTGTCATTATCATCCCTTTTGACCCGAATAACTCATGAATGTAAATTCTTGGCTTAAATACTAATGATAAATGTCAAGAGCATAACTTAGATGATACATGGAAATTGCGAAATCAACAGCATACTTGAAAAACAATGCCTTAACTGAATATAAATTCCTAATATTACCATTTTAAAACTTGGGAGGAATTCATTTCCTTTAACTGAAAGGTACATCTCACTCAATCTGGTTAATTTGGTGATTTCACCTCGAAATCATTCAAAGAAGGTGATGATATAACTTTATATTTCCAAGAAAAAATTAAAAATAGGCAGACAATTAAATTTAGGTACAAGCATGATTTGAAGGACTTTCGGATGGTTTGCCAATATTTAAACAACTTCTGCGATAAATTCCTAATCCCACAGAAGGCTCATAACGGCACAAAATTGATAAAGATTCAAAAATCAGATGAAAATCAAATTAACCTAGCCATTCCCAGCCACCCAAAATTTAAAAAACAAACTCTGTTAGTGGTAAACAATGGCAGTAAAATTTCCATAACTTTACACCCAGGCAAAATTTTAGGCCAAATAAATTTTCAACCAAATTCTCCCAGGCAAAATTTCGGGCAAAATAACAATAGCTCAAACCTCCAATCTCAGTGCAAAATTCTCAGACCCTAGTAATGCTACACCCATTTCCAAAACAACTACCACCTTCCCATGCTGGCTTTGCACAAACAAGGCATTGCCAATGCTTATCATTGGTACAAACTTCACATTTGGACTTTCCGCAGGACAATTACGCATCTCCCAACTCTGCTCCACCCTTTGACCTCCAAAGGAGGAAAATCAACAACAATTACCTACAGTATCCGGATACTACAAAAGAAACCCGTTGCCTTGTGTTTTAGTTCAACTATCTCTTTAATCCCACGTGATTTAGTGACAAAAAAACATTTAAAACACAAAGCGGGTATAGTTGCAGCAAACCGGGGTACAATTAGCTTACTAAACTTAAACATTTTCATTAAAAATTGGTACCATAAACAAAATGTGACTATGTATGTTCTAGACTTACTTTACCTTATATAACTTGAATGCTGAAATTGTCAAAAATATGACTTATAACGCAGTAAACAAAATTTGTAAAATGGAAAAACTTAAATAAGGTCAAAATGATAAAAATCATTCATGTAAAAATAAACAAACATTTCTTTATATTTAATAACAACTCCCATTGTTCGACACTGAAGATCAGGTTAACTCCTCTCAGTCTGTCAAGAGATAAAGTGAGTTAAGAAAAGAAGAAAAGACATAATTAAAATTTTGATTCAGTTTTTCAAAGGACAAGATGTGTTGGTGCACTCAGAGTTGAACCACAGAGAATTGTGCTCAATTCTGACTCACAGTTAGTTTGAGAACTTATCGTACTTCCCCAGTTGAAGAACAAGAAAAAGAGTCAGGAGAAATTGTTGCAAGACTGGTTTAATTGGTTAAAAGTAATAGTCCATATTCATCTCCTGTAACTTTAGCTTTTAAAACGTGATGAGGGTAAAAGAGACTATGCATAGATTTCAGAAAATTAAATGCTCTATATAAATCAGACTCTGAACCCTACCCTCATGGATAGTTCATGCAGATAAATTATCAAAAGCAAAATTTTTTTCCTCTTTGGATTTGGCTTGGTATTGGTATGTGCCTATTCACCCAAAAGATACTGAAAACTAGCTTTCTGCACAAATTTTGGCTTATATGAGTGGTAATACTATTTGGCATTAAAGTAGCTCCTGCCATTTTTAACTAGATTAATCGTTAAAGGTTACAAATATAAAATTGATTTTGTTGCAATTATTTTGGGATAGTCATGATTACCTTCATCTGAACAGAATCATTGGAAAACATCTTAAACAATTCTTGGCAAATAGTGAGAAAGAAACATTAAATTGAAATCTATCCAAATGTGTTTTTAGCCCAAACTAAATTAGCTTTTTTGGAAGTGAACAGCAACAAGGTAAAGTTTCCTACTAATGCTAGTATTGAAACTATCAAAAAATTGCAACTCACCACATAATGTTAAAGAACTCTCAAAGGTCTAGTTCTGTAAATGTTAAAATAAATTTAGTTCTCAATAAAAGCTTAAACTTAGATATCCTTTAAATTCTAACTTTGATAAAAAAGATTAATAGATATAACTGGAAATGCACAGATGCATTTATGTTTAAAAGAACCCTAACAACTAAACCGGTTTTAAATTTATATAACCCTGATAACTTGGTCGCTGTTTTGTCGATGCATCCACAAAAAGTGTTGGTTTTTGAAAACAACCTGATGCCTTGGATGTTTGCTACATCCAATACAGTTATATTCTAGAACTTTAGAGACTATGAAAAATTAAATTATGCTATAACTGAGTTAGAATGTTTGCAATAGTTGATGCTTTTGGATAAATTTTACTATTACTCCATTAGTCAAAATTTGGTCAGTCTATACTGGATCATGCGGTTCGTTCTCAAAAATGTTAAAAAACTTAAGAGTGGTAGGCTTATTCCGCTGGTCGGGAAGTTAAGTATGTTTGACTATGAAATATAAAAAAAGGTTAAAATTAACATTGAAGCAGAGTATATGCTATCTAGGCATCCACAGTTTCAACTCATTCTCAACATGCAACATTTGTATAGGATATAAATGAAATAAAACTCAACAAAAAAAATGATAATCTCTGTGGACCTAAGTATCAGAAGAATGCATGTAATAGTAATAAAAAAAGAAATTTGTACAAAATAGCAGCTATTTTCATTGACTTAAATTGTAATCATGCTCATGAACAATTTTAATCCCTGGTGTCCAAAAATGTTAAACTATACTCAGTATTATTGGCCTAATATTACCTCTCTGATATAACTGAATTTGTTAAACATTGCCTGTTGTCAACTTAACAAAAAGCGAAAACAAAAAAAGATTTGCCTACTCCAACAAGTACCTCCTACTAGTACACCTTTCGAATGTATTTCTTGGTAGATACTGTTGAGTTTCAACTATTACAACTCAACAAAAAATTTCTTCATATTGTGATTGACCATGGACACATGCGTATAAGCTTTTTTCCTTCAAAAAAATGAAAACTCTGAAACTTACATTAATATTCCTAAAACAAATTTTCCAAATTCAAGTCCCTGTAAATTGAACTGATAGAAAGGTGCTCACCATTCCTCTCGATTTAAAAAATTCTAAAGAAATTATAAGTAAATAAACATCTTTTAACTGTGTTAATCACCCACAAAACAAATGTATGGCAAAGTTAACGTATAATCAACATTAGTAAATTGAGGTTAAATGTAAAAGTTAATTCCACTTCACCAAAGTTCCTTGCCAATATTATTAGAAAGTGTTACTAATGAGTATAACTTAACTCCCCATTCAACAACCAAATATCCATCCTGCTACTTTGTTGCTTGTAAGCATTACCTTACGATTCCTCTCATTGGTCAAAAATAGTTTATTATGAACCTGTTAACGAAGCTTTCTCGAATTTGGCTTTGCCAGAACACAGATTACCATAACAAAAACAAAATAAGATATGATGCAATGTTTGTTTGACAAGAAATTTAACCAGGTGACTTGTTGTTTATGAAGAATTCATTATCCAATACTAGAAAATTAACCCTCCTTTTTCTGCCCATAAGTGAAGTATTAAACAATGTTCTAAGTCACTTATGAAAATAATAAACCAAACCTTTAACAAAACAAGCACACAAATTGTTATTTCTAAATTAAGATGTTTTCAGTTCACCAGATAAACTAAATTAAGTCATGAGTATAAATTAACTCATAAAAAAAAAAAAAAAAAAACTTAGTCTTATGCCTTTATAATTTTGTCCCTTTTGTCAAGAGTCGTCCGTTCTAAAAACCCTTTCCCCATGTGTATGGGCTGAGCTTACATATTTTCTTTCTTGGTGCTTCCTAAAGAACAAAACATGATAATTTATGAGATGTTAAAAATACCTTCGTAACACATATTGTGTTTTGTTTTGTGCATTGTCTCTCTCTGGAGAATGCTGAATAGGCTTTAAAGATCCTTGTCCTTTTTTTACCAAGACTTGGTGATACCCCAGTTGCTTAGGCAACATCATCAAGTGATTAACAAACATACTTTTGTCACTGATGTTAAACTCAATGAAATGTCTTGACATCAAACATTAGTATATTCTCTTATTTCTTCTCATTTGAAACATTTTTATTCATACAATTTTTTCATGCCTTTATAGTGTGATATTACAATTGAAGTATTTTACATTAAATTATTTTTTCTTATAAATAAATCAATAGTTCATACATTATTGAAAGAACTTTGATTTGAAGAACTTTTCATCGTGAATAGAACTTTTTCTACAGTCATTTGATGGAGACTCAGGAAATATTTAATTTTAAATTTTAGTAACATATTGAAATAATTTTTATATTTAAAATGAATATTTTCTATGTTTTTGTAAATATCCCTTGCATTTATATTTATACTTGTACCACTGGAAGTACCTTTGAAAATGTAAATCTTATTGTACTTTGTTGCTTGATATTTTTAAATCATGGTTCTATCCAGAATCTTAAACAATTTATCAAAATTTTTTAATACATTTTTAGAACTTGTCCAGATCAGGTTTTATAGATAGTAAGGCCCTATGTCTGGTACATGACTTTGTGGAGGGGGGAAACTGACTAATTTTTTTTAACTTTCCTAAATAATCTATTGAAGATCCTATTTGAATACTTTCTACTTTCAACATAATTAACGACTACAACTCTCTTCAAATCACGTAGAGTTTCATGGGAATTTCTCTGAGTTACTCTTGCCGGTTCTGCGCCCATTCATTTGCCCCTTTACACGCCAATGCATGTAAGCTTTCAACAACAACGAGGCCGCTCTGCGTAACTTAAAGTCTGGTCATGGAGCTACGTAAAACTATCTTTGCTTGATGGCGAATACAACGTCTGATGCCTAAAATAAAAGAAGATCTAAACAAAATTCGGCTCTTCCTTTGATGAAAATGGATTGCCTTTCACTTTTTAAAGCCAGATCTTACATATATCTATTTAAAACACGTCAAATTTGAGGGTAATCTCTGAATGAAGATAGACATTTGCACCCGTCAAACCATGACGGGTGATTTTTCTAGTTATATACAAGATCGTTAAGGAGCCTGTCTTCATCTTATCTTTTATGCAGAATCACCGCATGGAATCGGATAAGATTTTCAGAAATGAAAGCCGAATCGAGGCAAGCAAACATGACTGATGCACCCTGTTATCCATTAAAAAGATAAGTCAATTTTACACCGACACACCCAAGGAGCCAATAACGTTACGTCAATGGCAAATACGTCACATCATTTGTTCATGTAGCGTATCAACAACTGCAAATGCATGGCAGAAAAAATACTTAAAAGCCGTGGCCCCATTACTGGAATCAAAATATGAAAATAACCAAAGTCATTAGTTCCATTCAAAACTGTTTATTACTACAAAACCGTGTTCGATTAACAATTAAAAAATACATACAAGTACAAGTCTCTATGCTTGATAAAAAATTTAAATGAAATAAAAGATCCGTAGAAGATGACAATAGCATGTGGACTTCGCCTCTTCCCGTCATACTGTTATGCGAGTCATTTTATTCTAATTTATTTTGCTCTTTATGGGAATTACTCGTTATGCTCGGTGCCGTTAAACGAGGTTCCACTGATTATTTTGCTTCATTAGAGAAGTTTGATAGGAATCTCCTACCCCGAAAAGACAACGAGGTGTGTCGATCAATATTCCATGTTTCATTACGACGAATCATTTTCATAAATCGTAGTTTGTTTTATTCAAGTAAGGATATGTAAATGTGTTCTCATTGTATAGTGTATTATGCTACTTCTACTGCGCTTGATTTGAAAATGTTCTTGGTCTGAGTTCGTGGTACGGCTCAGAGAGCTGGTGTTATTAAAACGTTTTACTTTAATATGACTTGAAGTGACACGTAATAAATTAATCTTCATTACAAGCTTTGTCTAATTTACTGTTTGCCTCTCACATCCACTAAATCAACTGCAAACTGCTTTTACTCGTCAATATTATTGATTGTCTGATTTATAAAAAAATTACAGAAGAAGTAACAATACTGATAACAATATACCTTCGCGCGCCAACGCAGCAGCATGCAGTTATTGCATCATCACATATTGTCTAATTAACCAATTAAGATAATCAAACAACAAAAATCATACTTTAATTATAATTAAAAAAACACATTAAGATAAAATAAATAAAATGGGAAAAGTAGAAGAGAACTCGAATGGCGAACTTTTTCAAAGTGCTCACTGCCATCAGAGTTCAAATATGGATAAATTTTCTGCAAGGAATTGACTAAATAGTCAAATAATATTCCCTCTGTGCCTGAATTTGTCCAATAATTGAACTAAAGAGGAAAAAAACCTTCTTAATAAGAAAACTTCATAAAGACTTTTAACAAATCCAAATGGAGAGAAAAAAAGAAAGTAAAATTACCTCTTCAGCCAAATGTGAGAGTAACGCCTTCGAAATGTACCAGAAACAAAGGATATTAAGTTTAGAAGCTAGCAAACCTAGCGCCATCTATTGAGAAATTTAATAAAGTTTAATTCTAATATCTCTTGTTAAATTATTTCATCTGTACTTGTTATTGATTGTCTGCCTAGTTTCTCCAACAGAACATTCGACACTTGGCTGGATTAAGACCTCAATTTTAGGCAGTACAAGTGTCAGGGCCGTCTTCCTTATCCAGCTTCAAAACCAGATATTTTTATTGATTTTAATTTCATTTCCTATGTAACTATATTAATAGTTTTGGCAAGAAATATATTTGACAAACCGAAAATAACCTGAGCATTTAGTTTAGGTCATCTTCAAAAGAACTGTGGTTGGTTTGTTTTGTGTGTGTGTGTGTGTGTGTGTGTGCGGGGGGTTGTGGGTGTGTTTGTGTTGTGTTGTTGGTTGTGGGTTTGTGTGTGTGTGTTTGAGTGTCCTGAACTATCCACGTCAACGCCAAAGGCGCGCACGCTAGCTAGCGCAATACATCGCGCTGAACATAAAATTTAGTCTAATTTTAAATAAAATCATAGAAAAATAAAATTACTTTTGTTAAGTGAAACCATAACATCAAATTAGCACTAAGAGATCTGATAAAAACTATATTCAACCGAACAAGAGTGGCAGCAAATATTCTCATAGTTTTTAAAAAAATTATCTTAACAAAACACAATTTAAATAATCTTGTACAAAGTTCTTGCTTGGTTAATGACTGCTAAGTCAATCAAACAATCCTGGTCGAAATATTGGATCAAGTTGATCTTATAGCGAATTTGAAAATGAAACAAAATCCCAACAATACTATGCTGACAAGTAAATGATCCTTGGTCTGTATCTCTAATAATAACTTAAGCGAGAATATGTAGTGTACTGTGTGTTGTGTAATCACAGGAAGACCGCTTTACTTAGAGCTGCGAAATTTGTCACGAATATTCCTTGAAGGTGGGAATAATCTGAGCCGTTTTTTTTTTTTAATTTTAATATACTTAAATTAATTAAAAAAAAAAAGCGAAATTTTGCGTTTTCCCTTAATAACTTCCTCGAAAATATTACAGCACAAAATTCATTTTTTCACTCATCAGTAAAATTTAAAACATTATCTTTTAAATGATATCAATAAAGTTGTCGTAATGATTTTTAATTTTAATAACCTTTTAAAATATTTTTTTACATAATTTTCATAACAATACTTTTCATTGTTGCAGCGTTTTCCAAACCGTTGTCATTGTTTAAACAAATATTTAAATGTGGGTTTCTTCTTACATTGTTTAAATCTTAGAAAATATCCTTGATTTTACTTTCTTCTTTTATTTGATCAATTTTTCTAAAATCTGTAAATGAAGTCCACAAAATTGTAAGTATATAATGAAACAATCCAGTAAAGTAAAAGATTAGCTTTGGTTATGTTTTAATTCTTTATCATGGCTGTCTAGCCTGTTGGTTAAGCGTAAAATGTTCCGCGCCAATTTATCATTGAAATCAAAGGCGTAGTTTACGTTAATGTAATGCTAGAACAGAATGGCAAGTAAGGTTACGAAAAAGAAAAGCGGTTAAATGTCTACAGCAATTTGAATTCTTTTAAAACTACTTTGTTAAGGAACGATGAATATAAATTATGCATAAGAGTTTCAGTTGAGTATATTTCGAAGGCGGCTAGTTTCTAATAAATTCTGGTACTACATGACCTTCAAGAAACTTAAAGAAAAAATATTATATTGGCTCCTTCAAAATAAGGCAAAAGTCTCTAAGACCTTGCTGTGTCTCCCCAGTTCCCTCATGATCTGTCTCTTAGTGCTTAAGTCGAAATGTTTTACTTTTTAAATTGATGTGTTTTATTTTGTCTTTTACAACATTTTAGATTTATGCGTTTTCATTTTCCGTGTTCTTGCTATAATCGATCATTTTTTTAATGTCTTTATAGGTTTTAATTTTTGTACCTTTGTTTTGGCGCCGTAAAAGGTAACTTATTTTTATCTCAAGTGTATTTACGTTTTAAACTTTTAAACTCCTGGTGTGTTTTTAGTTGACTCGGTACTTATGCGTTTTGATCTTTTAACCCTTGCCTCTTGAAATTTATCTTTAATTTCAAAGACTTTTAGTATCATAGTGTGTTTTAGTGCTTTGTGATTTATGTGTTTTCGTTTTAAATTATCTATAATAAGTAAATAGTTTTTATGATATTGTGTATTCTTCTGTGTTCAACTTTGTTTCCTAGTGCATTTTTTTTTTTTGCTTACTCTTTGTGGCTTTTTGTCTTTGTGTGTTTGTTGGTCTGTTTATAGCGCTCTGTAAAATGGAGTTTTCTGGTAGTGCTTTTTCTTAAATAAATAAAATTTCGACACTATCCACGTTTAATCGAGTCCGAAAAAAAAGCCATTTTTTATTATGTCTGCTTCTCTTATTATGAACACAGCAGTGGACGGATTTTGTCAGTATGGGGACACAGGCGCAAAATTGCTTGAGGCTCCCTCCCCCCTACCCAATGTGTCGAAAATTATCTTCGGATTAGTATTACGATATCGATCGAATAGGTTTTGAGGCTCCCTAGATGCCTGGCAGAGGCGAACACCTCTAATGCCCGTGCGAAAACCGCCACTGTAACACAGTACCTAAAAAAAAGCGCAAAAGATACAGGTGGTGACAGAAAAATGGGAACACTAGTATTTGTGACATTTCTTCGAATATCTTCTGAAAGATGTATGGATTTCTTGAACATTGACTGTGTAAAGAAAAAGCTTGAACTCATATTTACAGTGGCGATTCGGTCAGGAGGGTTTTGACCCAAGGCCGTGGGAAGTATACGTTCACCCAATTCATCAATTTTAAGCGTACAATGCAGGCTATTTTAAAAGTTCTCAAGAAATTTTTCAAAGGAAATCCAGGACGTTCCAATTTCGTATCTCAAACCGTAACAAAGTGTCTTCAATTTTAATTAATTATTAATTGATAAAATTAATTAACAAAAAATAATGTCATCCAATAATCTAAATGAATTTCTTTTCTTAAATTAACCTCAAACCCAGAGTCATTTTATGATACCACATTAGAAAAAAAGATGACCTCTTAAAAGGTTAAGGGACCGATCAGAAATTGATGATGAAGTAAAGGATTTAGGGCCCACCGCTTTTACAAAAAGGTGGTAATGAGTCTCAACTTTCCTCAGTGGGTTTGCTTGGAGGGGTTTGCCATTTATATGCACTTTCAAATGTAATGTAAAATCTCTTACATGCAAATATAATTCAACTAAGGTATGCATTGAAAATTAGCAATGCTTTAGCAGCCAACATGCTAAAGCAAGTAAAGTAACCTTAATACTGAAATTGGCTCAAAATTCATTCAAAATTTAACAATTTAACCGTACTGTTTTCCGGAGTCGTTACCTAGCGGCCGCTGGAGGAAACGGCCTGTCCATGTTCTGGAGTCGACGATTAAAAACATGGTGTTTCCCGGAGAATTGTATATTTTTTATGGAAGTTTTGTCCTTAATGTTTGTCCCTGTATGTTGTGTCCTTTTTGTTTGATTAAAAGTTGTTTAAATAAATCAAGACTTCTTTCATTGATGGCTATTGTTGTCTTGGCAGGACTCAATTGCGGCGCCCAAACAGTTACAAATAATGCTTTTATTATGTCTAGCTGCCATCTTTGTCTGCTTACATCTGGAGTGTGAGTTTTGCTCACAATCGCTCAGTCAGTATAGCTCTCAAAGTAATGTTCAAAGGTAGATCATTTAATATACAACCGTAATTAGAACATATTGACATAGGTCTTCAGTAAATATTTAGTTCCTTCAGTTTGGACTTGACGGTTTAAAATAATCTGGAGAGGCCGTTGTTTTTTGTGTTGACGAATCCAGTTGCTAAAAGTTAATAATTCTAAATCTATCTTACAGACAGAATGATAGTTGCTGTTTCTGTCACTTATGTTGGTACAAACACACGGTTTATTAAGTCCCATGAAATTTTATTTGTTAGAAGAAATGGTTAATTTATGTCAATAAATAACGAACCAAAGCAATATATTCTTTTCATAGCCTGAGAAAAGCAAAGACAATACTTTTTAGAGCTTTTGAGAAGCTCCTTTGCCGCCGCAACCAACGACTGCACCGTTGCCCGGGGAATTAATATGAGGTGCTCGCCTCGCCCGCCAACCCTCCCCGACACTGCTGCACCACCAATCCCTTCCGGTGGTCATCTTGATGGTAAGCATTTCATAGTCTTTCTGCGGTTGCAATGAATAGCAGGTGCTGATGCTTTTTCTGTCCACAAATAGATCCTTTCTTATTTGAAGGCGAGTTTTCGAGTATGAAAGCATCCAATTGAGTTTTAAAAACCCATAGTTGAGATGTGAAAACTCATGTCTGGAATAAACAAATTACCAGTCTACGGCATAAGTGGCGTAGGCAACAAAAAGAGCAGGAAAAGGTAACTGTCTCAATTTTGAAGAGTTTCTGAGAATGAGAAGAGAACACTGGCATTGCTTCCAGAAGATTACGCTTTCTCTGATGTTTAGATACACGAAGTTCCACAACTTCTTCGAGGTACCAAAGGAGTGATGTACTATGTAGAATCTTTTCCTTTCCAGATAGAAGCGTCTACGATCCTGAGACTGCATTTCGTTTGTGTGTTAAAATGAAGATATGTTGTCACCAAGATATGCTTAGGATGTTAAAGGTTAGTCTTATATTTGATCTGCCTTTTCACTGCAGTTGATGGAATATTTCTTGGGACATTTTTTTCACGCTAGATCCATAATTTCCAGTCATTATATTGCTCAAAAAAAAGCAGGTACAGATGTTTGATAATTAATCAGATAATTGAGAACTCATGTATCATTTGATGGAGCTACGAAGAATGTAACTTCAACTTCGGCGATTAGACTTACTATTTCCAATTTATAATTTCGAGAAATGAAATGACTATTGATTTGATCCGAAATGAACATGCAATCTTGACTATTTTTAAGTTTGATGTTTAAATTACTAGACTGAGTTAAATTTGTTGAAAGTTGGGAAATGAAATTCGAACTTTCACGATGTATCATATGGAACAATGTTTTGTCTTTGACACGTCGGTAATTGCGTTTGGCTTTCGAAAAAGCGTTTATCAGCTTGCAGGCAGTACCTTTGAAGATCACCACAGGTAGTTATATAGTGGGTCTCGATATATATTTTGGTTTTGCTGCAGCTGTAGATGCTGTAAAAAAATTGAAAGAATAAGTTTGTGAATATCCATAATAATAGCTTTCTAAAAGCAGATAGAATATTTATAATGAATCAGATTACAATGACAAGCAAATTTTAATTCAGTGAGTATATAATAAAACTGTTAGTTTCAATTTGCAGCAGTCCAATGAATATTTTAAATCTTACAGTTACTTTTATTCTTTCAAAAAAATTTCTGTCTAACGTTTAAATCTTTAAAAAAATATACTGAGCCTGTAATGCAAAACTTAACTTTATCAAGTGTGTATTTCATGCAAACAAAATTAATAAAGAATATGTACTGAAAAAATGTTATAAATATAAGCATAAATTTTTTTCCTCATATTTATATGCACATGTTTTAGATCTGTACTGCATTTTGAATGGATTATACTGAAGGTTGATTGTTTGGCGCAGAGAACAAATTCGGCAATGATACGCCAACATAGTAGAGTAACATCTAATCTGACCCTGGCTACTGGACATCCGGCGGGTTGACGGGATGTTTTGTTACTCCTCCATCAGTTCGTAGGTTAAAATTTAAGTAAACGTAGAGTAGTAGTAAAAACCAAAATTCAGTTGTGGTGGTGCTGTGCGTATTTATGGAAAAACACCGATTGATCGCTTACGCATCTATAACTCATTGCGCGCATTTTAAGGCAAATTCCTGTAATTTCTTTCCGTTAGCCGGGCGCAAGCGAAAAATCGCCAAATAATGTAGAATTCCGCCAAATTTTGGCGACATTTGTGCTCCGCCGACTTGGCACGCAATTACATTGCGCCCGGCGACTTGCGTTTGGTTCACAATTGACGACATTTGCGCCCGGCTAATCTGCGCACCTGGGGCTCCGTCCTGGACTGGTGATCTGACAGGGTCCGGTCCCATCTAACTGATTAGCGGGATCACTGTAGTAGGTCTCCTATTTCAAACGATTATTTGGAAACCGACCTACAAATTCATTTCAATTAAAAGTGATACCGTGCATTCATCCTATTAAAATTCGAAGGTAAAACAAACGTATGCATGTATGTATGTCCAGCTATCTTCTCAATGAACCGCCGAACGGAGAAGCGCGGAAAGTACCAAAAGATGGGAATAATCCAAGGAATCCATTTCACAATTAAATTCGAACAGCAATTAGTAAAAAAAGATAATTAAAAACTACTTACAACAATACCTTTCATTGTTTCGGATACTTTATAACAATATTTTTCATTGTTACAGCGCAATTCAAAATTTATTTTATTGTTAGCCGTTTATTTTAAAGAACATTGTTACAACAACAATAAAAAGTGATTGACAGAAATAAAAATGTATTGCTGAAAGTATAAATTTTTTTTAATCCCGTGATATAACGTCCAACAAAATCTCATTTAACGAAATTAAAAAGGAGTGTATTATTTCTTGTAAAGTTGCCGAAAGATATAGATTAGTTATGTTATGATTTTAATCATTATTCATTGATAAAGTTTAAATATTTCGGTGGAAGCTTCTATATTTTAAGTTGATATTTGAAGTTAATACTTTTGCTTTGTTCAATTCCTCGCTTTTTCCGATTTAAAAGAAAAGAGGAATGAAGCAGGGGATGCCAGTAGACGGGAGTGCTATTAAACGTGAAAGGAGAGTTGCTGAAACTGATGAAGAAAGAAGCCGATTGTCAATCCATGGCACAACGTGCCTGACAGAAGAGGAAGAAACAGAAGAACCAAGTAATAGCCGATTGTCAGACATGGCACAACGTGGGCAGGAGAAAGAGCCGAAGAAAACAGAAGAACAAAGAAATAGACGATTAAGGTACGGACAACGTAGCCAAAGCAGAGAAGAGCCGAAGAAACAGTGACGAACAAAGAAATAGCCGATCAAGGTGCAATGGGACAACGTAGCCAAAGCAAGAAAAGTTGTGAGCCGAAGAAATGAAGAACAAAGAAATAGCTGATTGGCACAATGGCACAATGGCCAGGAGAGAAGAGCCGAAGGAACAGACGAACAAAGAAATAGTTGATTGCCATGCTACAACATGGAAGAGAACGACGTCTAAATGTTATTGAAGGACAAAATTATCAGATACAAACTTTTATGCAGCTAGAACTGTTTTGAACTGAAAAAACACAACTGTGGAGAAATGGACAATCTCTGTCTGAAATGCGGAGGGTTGCATTTCGGGATGAAAAGAATACCAGAGAATTTACACTCATTGTTGTCATAATGGAAATATAATTCGAGCAGTTTTATCCAGTGGAAATGAAAGATTGATGGATGGTTCCGATGAATATCAGCATTTCAAAATAACATATATCCTACCAGTGCTTCATCAGATTAAAATACCCACAGGAGAGGAGCGTATTGCTCAGAATTCATGGCTCAAATTTTATTCGCCAGGACTCCTCTATCTACACCCAGCTGAAGCAGGAAGTGAAAACACTAATACAACACACTTCAACAATATTATAACACACATTAGGCATGTGTCACGTGTGACCAGGGTATTATTCGATTTTAGCCCCTGTGCAACGCCAGGCCTTACAGCTAGTAATTACTAAAAATTTAAAAATCACATCGGTAACTAATCAATATTAAATTTTAAGAAATTTTAGATTTATTTAAAACCCAGAATTATGTTATATTATTACCATTTTTCAGCTAATGTGGAAATATACTCAGTTAATCTTAAAACTGAACAATACCGTTTCGAAAAACACCATGTATAAGATATTTAGTTAACGGTTTTGCTGGGGAGTTGTTGAGTTAGCCACTGCGCCAAGATTGGCAGTTTTGGCGCAGCTAATCTGGGCGCATTATGCAACTTCAGCTTCAGGGCGTTAATACTGCAAGTACTAAATAAACTAATAAATTTTAATTCAAGCAATACGTAACCGGAACGAAGTACTC
>BGPR01000122.1:1186627-1218627 GCA_013235015.1 Araneus ventricosus | reverse complement strand
GCGAATCATGGATGTATGTGACGTCACGCAGTGACGTATTGTATCATGACATCATCATAATAGCTTTTGTTATTGGTTAGAAGATTGAATGAGGAGACTGAAGGAAAGTTAACTACGTATAATTTCCAACAATTAATCGTAAACATCGCAGGTGAATTTATCTGCTTTTCAAATAGATGCTTGCAATTTTGTAGTTGAAAAGAAGTGATGAGGCTGTACTAGCAGGGCGCCATTTTTTGTTTCTGTCTTGATCGAATCAGCAATAGTTTATTCCATCTTCTGATGACAATTTCGCCTTTCTTTTGATTACGGATTGAAAAAAAGAAATTTGAAATGAATAGGGGATAATAGCCTTTCAGAAGAAAATCCCATAAACCCT
Organism: Araneus ventricosus; assembly: GCA_013235015.1. NCBI lineage: Eukaryota > Metazoa > Arthropoda > Arachnida > Araneae > Araneidae > Araneus > Araneus ventricosus. The sequence continues at coordinate 1,218,248 of BGPR01000122.1, read as the reverse complement.
CTTTTATCAATCAATTTGCAGAATTTTTCTGCTTTACAACTAGATGCTTGCAACTTTGTAGTTTGAAAAGAAGACAGAGCAGCAGGTACTAACAGGGCGCCATTTTGGTTTCTGTCTTGACCAAATCATATCATAATTGTCCCATCTTTGATGAAAAATTTTCCTTTCTTTTCTGATTAGGATTGAAAAGAACATTTTGAATGAATAAGGAATAGACTTTAGCTGAAATCCCATAAAATTGTTCTTACTTCTGTGTTTTATTTGTTGCAGGTCATATTTTTATGAGCAATTATGCTATTTTGCCAAATTTATGCGAGAAGACATCAGGTAGATGTCAGAAATATCTTTAATGGTTTTGAGCTATCCTATATACCTGATACTAAATTTAACGCTTGCTTCTTAAGAGATTTTCGATTTTTTTTTTTCCCCATATGAACAATGAGTAGTAGAATTTTCAGAAATTGAATTATAGAATCTTTTTTTTTTTTACTTCAAACTAAAATATAATTTGCACAAATATTAATCAAATATTTATAATAATTTAGAGGCATTTATTTTCAGTAATTTTATTGTTGTTTATTGATTTTACAAAGAATTAGTAGAAATTCATAAAGGGCCGCGGAAAATTAGTGGTCATATATCATATTTATAAATGTATTATATGTGTTTGTATTTTTTACTCGAATTTTTATTTAGTGGACTCAAAATATTTTTACACAGCAGGTGCATGTCCGCACCAAAAAAAATGTTGGGAAACTGCTTTTTTTAACCGATTTTTCATTTGCCTATGATGTGATTGGATCAAGGATATTTTGTACGCTTGAGTATTCTCGGTGACAATACACCAGTTTTAACATTTACAGAACACCACCTATTAATCAATTATTTTAATGAAATTTCGATTCCTGCTAAAAGTACAAGTTGATAAATTTGAAAAATGATTGAGAATTCCATAAATGAATGAATGAATGGTTAATGTGGGATTCGCTCCAAGGAATAAAATATCCACAGAAGGGGTTACTTATGTAAGGGTAAGTAGTTCGGTTTGAGCATCTAGGGATTTTAAGTGGCTCCAACACGTTAAAAAAACTTAAAAACAAAATACTACTGTATCAAACGAGAGACTTTCGAGATTAATACAAAAAAACACGGACAAAACACTAGGAGAATTTGGCTGGCAAGGGAAGAGATATATGTGCAGAGAGTTAATGATAATTTTACATGAAGCTTCAGTTAAACTGAGGTGGATTAACTAGAGACAGATGTTAATGCAAGTTAAGACAACAATTAGAGTTATTGACAAAGACTTACAATTTTGTGGTTTCGCGAGGAAAATTTAGTCAGTCATGGTACTTACGACTGGGAGATCGTATGGCTTAAACGCCAAAAAAAGATCTGTCAACAGATAGTTAGAGAACTGGTGACTGGCTGCGGTGCTACTACTGCTCACTTTCGCTCTGAGCTTGCAGTCTGGCTTTGTTAGAGAAAAAGATGGCGCTGATCGCGTTAAGTAACTATAGTTCCATCTATATCGCCAAACACTAATCTAGCTCGTACATTTTTTACAATGATTAAACAATATTTCTTTACGGGTAATTTCCCTAAGCACACTAGATAATTAATTGCAACAACAATTAAAATAAAAAAAAAAATCTTTCTTTCAGCACTAATAAATTGTGTGTTTTAAAGCTGTTTTCATTAAATTTACTCTATTGAAAATCAAACTAGTTTAATAAAAATTTTTTAATTCGTCTTTAAGAAAGAAAATTAAACTTTCAACCCCTTATTTATGAAGTAATTAATTTTTAATGGGTAGCTGCTTATTGAAGGAAATGCAAATTTCAACTATTATTAGTTTAAGAGTGCATAGTGTATTGCCGTGGCCATTCACTTCAGAGGATAGCCATGCCTTGTCGTAAACCTCTTTTTTTCACCCATTTTAACGAAAATACAGGCACGCTATTCACTTGAAGTTTAAAAGGACGCTAACTCTGAAACGAAGGTAGGGGAGTGATCTTTCCCCTTCAGCTACTGTCAATAGCTCTTCGATTTTCCCCAGTCAGCAGCATTTTAATTCATGCTACCCTCAAAGCGAGGTTTCAATCTACGTGTAAGCAGCATTAGAAATTCTTCAGGGTCCTTCAAAAAAGCGAGACTTTAAACTCCAGCGTTTACGCTCCACTTTCAGTCCAGGACGGAATTCCACCAACCACAAAACCATTTTAAGGATTTCCATAGATTTGCTTGGCTTTTTCCTTCTCGCGTTCCAAAATATACAATCTATCTAGAAGGAATGACCGTCTTTTCTACTACTTATACAGAAATTTCAGCCGGATTAATGAGATTGCAGAATGAGTGCTATAGTTAAATCAGTGATTCAAAGTGAAAGGAATCTAGTCTTTTTAATGTCATCTTTATTTGCAACCCTCTCTCGGTCCGATAATTAGCTACTTATAACATATTAATAAACCCCACTAAACTGTATTCATTATTAAAGGAACGCTGAGTTTCACTCTGCCCTTTCAAACTGCTTCAGAAGTGGCGGTCTGACGAACCACTATAAAATTAATGAGAACTGGTTCTTCTTGAGGCCAATAATATTTTAATTGTTATGTATATAAAGCTTCAGGCACGCATTATTAATCAAGTAGAGAAAAGGTCGACGGAACCTGCTGGCTTTTATTTCGGTTATGGCAGTGATTCGAAATTGAGCAAAACACTGAAATGGCAAATAACCAAAGGTTAGTGTCTACTGAAATGAGCTGCAATCGATCTGAGAGGTGAATACAATGGCAGATATTTCCCAAAAACTGAATTAAAACATGCTGATAAAGCAATAAAGATTAGAAACTATAATCTTTTGTTTTAATGGATATATTTCCTAATATACATAAGATCACCATGGGAAATTACTTAGTTTTCAACAATGGAAAAGGAGCATTACGCAATTAAATATTTGTATATCTACTAATAATAAAAGAGGAGCGAGTGTGCGTGTGTGTGTGTGTTCGTGTGTGTGTGTGTGTGTGCGTGTGTGTGCGTGTGTGCGTGTGTGCGTGTGTGTGTTCGTGTGTGTGTGTGTGTTCGTGTGTTCAAATTTACGGGTCAGACTGGATTCCAGAGATACAAAATTTGGCACAAACATACCTTTCGAGGGGTGGAATGTGACACCTAACGTTTTTTTTTAATTTTATTTAATTTAATTAATAAAAAAACAGAAATTTTAATGATTTTCCCTTAACTTCCTTACTGTACAAAAACATCATTTTTGTCACCATCTGAAAATTTAAAAATTATGTCATCTAAATGATCATCAATTAAGTTGCTTACGTATTTTCTGCAATTTTAATAAATTTTAAGAAATATTTTTTTGGATAACAATTTTACTAGATACTTTTCAATTGTTTCACGCAAACATTCAACCGTTTTCATTGTTAACAAATATTTAAATGACTAGTTTCTCTTACATTGTTGTAATCTGAGATAATATCCTAATACATTTTGTTTTCATATTTTATTTCATCAAAATTTTGTGAAATCTGTAAACCAAACCTCCGAGAGTTATTGCTTTGTTTACATTAAGAAATATACCATTAAGCTGAATGGTTATGGTTAATATGTTTTCATTCTTTTTCTTCTCAGCATGTTTTACCCAGCCAATGCCGCTGGCCATAAAATGCTATGTCATGTTAATACAAAAAAAAACCAAATCAATGCATATTTTACAAGAGGAATAAGAAAGTGAAAATAGTGCCGACAACGTGGAATTAGAAGTTACATGAATGGTCAGTTATTTTATTCCATTAAGTTATATGTAGATTAATGAATAAACAGGCGCAAGGCCACTAAAAGAACATTAGATAAATATCTGGCCACAACTGAAGTTTAAAATTGCGTTTTTAAGAGAACCATGAATGCAAATGATGCAAGGATTCAATTGAAATCATATTTCCGGCGAATAGTTGGTCGTGCTTGATGGCGATTAGTAAACAATAATGACGAATTGAATTTTTAAAGCAACAGTCGTAATAAATTTACAAAATATTTTCACAATTTATTAAAATTAGGAAAATATTGACGGCAACTAAATTGGTATCTTTAAAAAGATATATTTTTTATTTTTTTAAGATGGCAAAAAACCAGTTTTGTGGATATTATCGTTATCAACGAAAACGTCAAAGGTTTACTTAATTTTAAATTATTTTGAAATTTCCAAAAACCGCCTGAGGTGCACTTTCAAATCATTCAGAGTATACCCTGCCAAATTTGGTCATTATAGATCTAACGGATTTATTACCTGTAAAGAGAGTGGATAGGCACACATCCGCTTTGTTAATAAATGAGTAAAAAAAGAAAGAGTGTCTTTGCCCTTTCAAACTGTTTTAGAATTGCCAAGTTCATGAACTATTAATTTTACATTATTTTACAATTAAACTTAAAATTAATGAAAAACTGGTCTCTCTTTAGAGGCCAATAATAATTTAATTATTATACAAGGTGACAATTTAATTGTTACACTATTTATCGTGGTCCAATAGCTTAATTTCTAGACCGTTAGAGATAGACATATAGTACCAATTACAAAAATGCTTTAAATGAAGGTAAAAAAAATTATAATATTTATTTTTCAGTGAATAAATATATCCGTGAAAAGGTTATGAAATCTAACTTTTTATACACCTCCCGTTCCTATCAATCATATTTAGTAAAATGCTCCTGATCAAAAAGATTTTAAAACTAAAAAAAAGTTCATTATTTTAGATTAGCTCGACCGAGTTATGAAGCTTTAACATCGCTGACTTCGTATTCACTGTTCCCATTGATAGGCCAGGTCTTGCGGACAATTCACTGACGCTAGCGTTGCTCGACAAGTGTTGGAATTGGCTAAAAATCACTTGAATTCAAAGCTCCAGAACTCGCATCAGTTTCAATGTTGAAGAAAACAGAATTGATTTTGTATTTTTAAGTAATTTTATTAGTAGCTAATAAATAGTGAGTTTTGCTTACCTTCTGTTTATATTAGTTTAGTAGCATATAACATTTTTTTTTCGCTTAATTACAAAGAACTTAGTTATTTCTAGCTATACCAAATCATAATGCTATTTTTTTAATGTAGTAAGAATACAGAAAAGCGGAGACTGAAAGACGAATTTCGAGGCTATAAGATTTTTATTAAATGTAATTTGTTAAAACTCCATTTTGAAGAAAAGAGATGTATTAGTTATTGCAAATTAAATATAAAACTACAGCTCAAATGAAAGTCAAAAATAGGAATGTTAAATACTGCATTACTGCTCAGTGAAGGATTATGGACGCAGGAGAGACAGCACCCCAATAGTTGCAATGGCGACCGCCACTTGCATAGTTTCCGGAGGACCATTATTAATCAAGTAAGACGAAAAGGTCTGGAACACTCCATCATTCGGTTACGAGACGATGAAATTGAGTGAAAGCATTGATAGCAAAATATGAAGGAGTTAGTTTTCTGATAATGAATGATGCAGGTTTCCATGGCTCGAGGACGTTCTAGAGGGTAGATTTAGAGAAAGAATGCTCGGTTAATAACTAGAATTACTCATTTACACATTAAAGCATATTTCTTGAGAAATGATTGTTAAATATGAAGTTTAAGGTGAGTTTTATCCTTGTTTAATTATAGTTAGTTACCAGATTCAAACCCAGGGTGGGAACAAAGAAGGAGAATGCTCATGGACTGCGCCCTATCGGTAACACTCTGGCACTTGCATGGAGCGAACTTACACCCTCCATGATTTGAAACCGTGAATCCCTCTTACTGTGACCCGTGGAGTTCCAGCGTTCTCGCAGGGAAAACTTACGCATACACTCATTAGTTCGTGCTGCCATCTGCCGTGTGGTGGCTAACAAATGGGCAATTAGCTTTCCACCATGAACTCACTCGAGTCTGAGAGCTGAATAATTGCAGATTTCTCAATCTAGATCGAGACAAGCGCCTGCCTCCCATCCCTGTGCCATTAGCATCAGGCATGGGGGCAGGAGGACATGCTGGATGGACGTGAGCGAAAGAACAAACCACAGCCACGGGCCCAGCTACCAGAACCGCTCCCCAAACTCTTTAATAAAACAATAAGGAGTACATAATGTAAAAAACACAATAATATATTAAGCAGGGTACCATATCTGTTATTAGATGCACCAGACAATTGGTGGGAGCCGTTACTGATTTTGATTTGTGTTTTTATGTTACATATATGTCAGTGTGTCTTATTCACTACATTTGTCATGGGTGAATATAAGAGTCATGTTCTACTTTCAAAAGTAGGCTTCTGACAAAGTCACACAATGAACTAATAAAGAATAGATTCCATGTCCTAAATCCTGGAAGAAAAAAAAAGTTTTCTACTGATGAGAGAATGCAGATTAATTTAAAACTCATTTTACAGGGTTTTTAAATGCTATAAACCTAAAGAGTATATATGCAGAATATTGGCTACACAGAGACAAATGAAGTGGCATAAGTGAAGTAATATCTGGGAATCGCTAAAATGGAAGAAGGAAAATCAACGTTGCAATAAAATAAAAAAGAAGAGCTTATACTTTTAACTTAAACACTGGTACTCCTGGATAATCTCTCAATCTAGACAGGGTGATCCACTCTAAACGTGACCAAGGCTAATCTTCGAGACAGTTAGGACACTGCACATATTGGAGAAAATGCTAATTAAGGCAAAGAATTGCCCTTGAAGCTCATTTCAAGACAGTTGGAATAGGTATATAAGGAAAATGACTTAGATTATAAAGAAGTACCCATCAAGAGCTTAATTGTCTAAAAGCAGTTAGGGATAGGCATATATAGGAGAAATGACCTTAAAGAAGTAAAATTACCCATCAAGAGCCAATTTCGAAACAATTAGAATAGGGTATATAGGGAAAATGACTTAAATTGTAAAGAATTACCTCATCAAGAGCTAATTTCAAATGAAAGTTAGAATACTACATATTTCCAATGGGAAAATGCCTTAATGATGTAAAAAATTACCTAAGAGCAATTTAGAAACAGTTAGAATAGGCATATACCTCCAATTGGGAAAAATGTCCTTAAATAGGCAAAGAATTACCCAAGAAATTATCATTTCGAACAGTTAGGAATAGACAATACTCCAATTAAAATGCTTGAAAGACGTAAAGAATTATTTTATGCTTTTCGCTGACAATATATAAAAAATAACAAGCTCCAAATTTTATACAGTTCCCTCTATTAATCAATTTAGTAGTGATGAAGAATCATATTTAGAAGTATGAGTAGTTAGAGGAAAATAAAATTTGAAATAAAATAATCTCAAAATCATTTTCCCTGTTGTTTCCTTTCACAGAAGTGCTATATCTCTATAATTCTCTACTAATATCAAAGATATTTACGAATGTATGTGAACATACTGGAAAACAAGGAATCTACATCCTAAATGGCAAAATACAGACAAAGTTGCACAACCCATAAAACAGAGGAAAAGATTTTCAGCGAAATAATTACTAATTATTACATTCCTGCAAATATTAATATCACCATGAAAACAGCCAAATGTTTAGAACTTCATGCATTTTAATTTACTACTTTGAGCTTATTTATCCACCATATGTTTGGCGAAGCACGACCAGAGATGGTTCTTTAGCAATAAACGTAAAAAAAAACAATAGCCAAGAGATAAGAACAAATGACTCTATCTAAAGCACACGTCTCCATATTTGGCCAGTTTAACTGATTAAAGATCAACACTGCTAAAAGAATCGACGGAGAGTCTGCCCGCGAACTGGCAGCTGGGATTGAGGGGGCGTAGACTATTTAATTCCGCTTACTCAAGCATGACTTTCTGTGACTAAAGTATGTGTATACTGGCTATTAAGATCTATAGATTTAGTCTAGTGCAGTGACTCTATCTATGTAAATGTCTTATTCGTGATTACAGACTTTCTCTACCATTGTGACCAAACTGTAAGTATACTTCTAAAATTATTTTTTGCAATCTTCAAGTCTACTCTTTTTTTATGAATCGTAAGGCGAACTCTCTATGTTTATTTGGGTTGGAGACTTAAGGTACCTTTGGTGTTAGAAAAGCGTCAAAATTTCTCCTTTTCCCGACTCACCATTAGTTCACTCGGAGAGACGTAGTTCTTATTCAAAAAAGGGTCAAGAAATCCAAATTAAAATCACATTTCAATTTATATTACCTTCCTGAGCTTCCTCTTGTTCGTTTATATCCGGCAATGAACTTATTGACAATTTAATAATTCCAAAATTAATATAAACTATACTGTTTTCTTTTCAAAGTATGTACAGAAAGATATTTAAAAAAATTTTCTTCTTTTGGTAATCTCTGATAGAATTCGTAAAGGTAAAATCCATTCCATTAAAGATATTATTAATCATTTAATAAAGTTATTTAAAATTTTTCTTCTATTACATACTTCCCTTGTAGGATCTGAAAGATAAAAAAGAAATAAAATTCAGTCCATTAAAGATATTATGTAATTGGTATTAAAAGTTTTTTTAAAAAATCTTCTTTTTAATGAGCATACTTCAGAAGAATCTCAAAGTAAAAAAATAAACTTCATTCCATTAAAGTTATTGTTAATTATAAAAGTTTGTTAAAATCTTCTTTTTTGCTATATTGCATACTTTTGGAATCTAGATTAAAAAAATAAACTTTAAAGATAGGAAGAACCTCGCAATGAGCAATCTGTTCAAGATGCTTACTGTGAATGAAACGCTCTTGTTTGAAACAATTTGCATACAAAAATCAATGTAAAATCGATAGGATTCATTGCAAAAAATATTAAAAAGTTTATGTATAACGTTTATTCAGAAAACTGTAATATAATGCCTGATCCTCGGTAACGCTCTCGTCACCAATCAACAAAACTCCATTAGCACTGCCAAGACGTTAAACAGAATAATTCATTGTTATGAAGGGAATCCTAAAATTTCAGTATTTAAGATTAATAAGATAATGTGTCGTTCCTAATTTCAAATTTAATAGTCCGAATAAGCGAAATTACAATTTTATTGAATTGATATATAATTTATCGCTATGATCAATAGTTCCGAAAATTTTAAATTATATTAATTTATATTTCAAATTATGTTTTTTTGTGAAAGTAGTAAATTAATTCGTTGGTCATATCATCTGCGTGATATAGTGTTGGACGCCAAATGTATCTTAAGATGCTAATCGCTAATGTGTTGTTTTATGCCAAGGAATTAAATTGAAGCCGCCAGTGACGAAGAAGCTATCCATTCCGTTTCTCAACTAACTTGCTTCCCATGTGAGTCCAGCTTGCCAGATATCAACAACGCAGGAAGGCAACCCGATCGAATGCTGTGTTTACCCCGATGAGCCTGTCTTTTCCATACAGCTTCCCATGTTGCACTTTCAAGATTGGATTCATCAGTCGTTAACATTTACAAAGACGATCTAAAGTAGAAAATATTAAACAACGAGAAAATTCTTACTTGGAAGCATGTTTAGTCAAGAAGGTTTTTTTGAAGTAAAAATATTTAAAATAGATATAAATAAAAGGTAAAACAAAGACATGTTTATACTAACAAGTAAACATATGTTGATGATTTGTTTTCAATCAATGTTAAAACATTTCTCTCGCATATATGATACTTAATTTTAACTTTCCTAAATAATCTTTAGAGAAGGATACCTCATTTTAAATACTCTACTTTCAACATAATTAATCACAACTTCCTTTCAAATCACGAGTTTCATGGGGAATTCCTCCTCCTGAGTACTTGCTGCTCTGCGCATTCATTTCGCCCTTTTCACGCCGTAAGCTTTCACTGAACAACTACGCCGCTCGGCGTAACTCTAAAGTCTGGTCATGGAGCCACGTAAAACCAAGTGCTTTACCTATGAATAATAACGTCTGATGCCTAAAATAAAAGAAGATCTAAACAAAATTGTCTCTTCCTTGATGAAAAATGACTTTTCACTCTTTTTAAAGCCAGATCTTATGAAGCCGGCAGGATCTCCTTGTTCAAGTAAACCCCATACAATGGATTTCAGCTGCCATTCAGCTTAAATAACAAAGCCGTCGTTCACGCCCGAATTTTACGCATAATTGATTCACAAAAAAACGCGTCACATTCTAAATTTCTACTTGTCCATCTTCATGTTACTATCTTAATGATGTTCTATTCAAGGAGTTTTGAAGCCTTTATTTCTGCAAAAGTTCTGTCTGTTGAATATTCTTCAAATTTTTGTGTACAATGATTTCATAGTGCCGCCTCTCTCTTTAATCATCGTGTTAATCTTTAGGACTTTTCAATATTTCAAATGTGCAAGAATTCAAGTGGTGTGCATCATCAGTGATTACAGCATGTTCTAAATCTTAATCTGCGAATAAAGGGAAAATGCAGCTGCTGGGTAGGGGAAAATAAATTTGATCATGATCTTCTTCAATGTTTTTAAAATGTCGATTTTATTTTAAATTGTTTTTCATTTATAATGCATTTTCTCGATAAATAGTTTTATTTTGTTGTGATATTAAAAATAATAGATCAGTATATTTTTGCAAATTATGAAATATATCTTTTGAAAGATTAATTTGAATTATTTAGTATCATTATATTTTGAGTGTGTTATGTTTCATGCATAATTATTTCTGAATTTAGTATTTTGCATCTTTCATGAAATTATAAATGGTGCTAGTATTATTCTATGTATTTAATTGCGTGCATAAAGTGAGTTTACTATACCATTTTAAAATTTCTTTAAATTTAAATTGTTTTCCTCAACTTGTGTTAAATTTCTGATAATGAATTTTGTATCTCAAATGAATTTAAGATCTGGTAAAATAGTTAAAATGAATGACAAAACAAATGCTAAACTAGATGAATCTGGTATTGTAATGCAGGCTACTAATTCTGTCATTATCATCCCTTTTGACCCGAATAACTCATGAATGTAAATTCTTGGCTTAAATACTTTAATGATAAATGTCAAGAGCATAACTTAGATGATACATGGAAATTGGAAATCAACAGCATACTTGAAAAACAATGCCTTAACTGAATATGTAAATCTTAAATATTACCATTGTTAAAACTTGGGAGGAATTCATTTCCTTTAACTGAAAGGTACATCTCACTCAATCTGGTTAATTTGGATGATTTCACCTCGAAACACTCCTCCAAAGAAGGTGATGATATAACTTATATTTCCAAGAAAAATTAAAAATAGGCAGACAATTAAATTTAGGTACAAGCATGACTTTGAAGGACTTTGGATGGTTTGCCAAATATTTAATACAACTTCTGGCGATAAATTCCTTATATCCCACAGAATGGCTCATAACGGCCACAAAATTGATAAAGATTCAGATGAAAATCAAATTAACCTCAGCTTCATTCCCAAGCCACCCAAAATTTAAAAAACAAACTCTGTTAGTGGTAAACTAAATGGCAGCTACAAATTGTCCCATAACTTACAACCCAGGCAAAATTTTAGGCCAAATAAATTTTCAACCAAATTCTCCCAGGCAAAATTTCGGGCAAAATAACAATGCTTCAAACCTCCAATTCAGGCAAAATTTCTCAGACCCTAGTAATGCTAACACCCATTTCCAAAACAAACTACCACCTCCCATGCTGGCTTTGCACAAACAAGGCATTGCCAATGCTTATCATTGGGTACAAACTTCAACGATGGACTTTCCTGCAGGACAATTACCATCTCCCAACTCTGCTCCACCTGTTGGACCCTCCAAAGGAGTGAAAATCAACACACAATTACCTACAGTATCCGATACTACAAAAGAAACCCGTTGCCTTGTGTTTTAGTTCAACTATCTCTTTAATCCCACGTGATTTAGTGACAAAAAAACTATTTAAAACACAAACGCTGGGTATAGTTGCAGCAAACCCGGGGTACAATTAGCCTTACTAAAACTTAAAACATTTTCATTAAAAATTGGTACCATAAACAAAAAATGTACTATGTATGTTCTAGACTTACTTTACCTTATATAACTTAGAATGCTGAAATTGTCAAAAATATGACATAAATTATAGACTGCAGTAAACAAAAAATTTCGTCAAAATGGAAAAACTTAAATAAAGGTCAAAATGATAAAAATCATTCAAATGATAAAAAATAAACAAACATTTCTTTACATATTTGAATACCAGCAACTCCCATTGTTCGACCACTGAAGATCAGGTTAACTCCTCCTCAGTCTGTCACAGAGTATCAAATGTGAGTTAAGAAAAGAAGAAAAGACATAATTAAAATTTTGATTCAGTTTTTTCAAAGGACAAGTATGCTGTTGGTGCACTCAGAGTTGAACCACAGAGAATTGTGCTCAATTCTGACTCTACAGTTAGTTTTGAGAATCTTATCGTACTTCCCCAGTTGAAGAACAAGCAAACAAGAGTCAGGAGCAAATTGTTGCAAGCTGGCTTGTAATTGTGTTAAAAGTAATAGTCCATATTCATCTCCTGTAACTTTAGCTTTTAAAACGTGATGAGGGTAAAAGAGATTATGCATAGATTTCAGAAAATTAAATGCTCTATATAAATCAGACCTGAACCCTACCCTCATGGATAGTTCATCAGATAAATTATCAAAAGCAAAATTCTTTTTCCTCTTTGGATTTGGCTTCGGTATTGGTATGTGCCTATTCACCCAAAAGATACTTCCTCAGAAAACTAGCTTTCTGCACAAATTTTGGTTTATATGAGTGGTAATACTATTTGGCATTAAAGTAGCTCCTGCCATTTTTAATAGATTAATTGTTAATATTAACTAAATATAAAAATTGATTTTGTTGCAAATTATTTTGATGTCAAAATTCCTTCATCTGAACCAGAACATTGAAAACATTCTGAAACAATTCTTGAAATATGTGGAAAGAAACATTAAATTGAAACTATCCAAATGTGTTTTTGCCCAAACTAAATTAGCTTTTTTTGGGTTATGAAACGAACAAGGTAAAGTTTCCCTAATAATGCTGGTTATTTGAAATCTATCAAAAAATTGCAACCACCCACTAATGTTAAAGAACTTCAAAGGTTCTAGGTTCTGTAAATGTTTACAAATAAATTTAGTTTCAATAAAAGTTAAACTAGATATCCTTTAAATCAACTTTGAAAAAAAGATGTAAAATTTAACTGGACAAATGACAGATGCATTTGATGTTTAAAGAAACCCTAACAACTAAACCGGTTTTAAATTTATATAACCCTGATGTAACTTGGCTCGCGTTTTTGCTCGATGCATCACAAAAAGTGTTGGTTTGTTTGAAAACAACCTGATGCCTTGATGTTTTACATCCAATACATTTATTCTAGAACTTTAAGAGACTATGAAAAAAAATTATGCTATAACTGAGTTAGAATGTTCTGCAATAGTTGATGCTTTTGGATAAATTTTACTATTACCTCCACGGTCAAAATTTGTTCAGTTCATACTGGATCATGCGGCTCTCGTTTGGCTCAAAATGTTAAAAAACTTAAGAGGTAGGTTATTCCGCTGGAAGTTAAGTATGTTTGACTTATGAAATTAAATATCAAAAGGTTAAATTAACATTGAAGCAGATATATTATCTAGGCATCCACAGTTTCACCATCTCAACATGCACATTTTATAGGATATAAATGAAATAAACTCAACAAAAAATGATAATCTCTGTGGACCTAAGTATCAAGGAAGTTGGGGCATGTAATAGTAATAAAAAAAGAAATTTGTACAAAATAGTTACAGCTATTTTCATTGACTTAAATTGTTGCACCTGCTCATGAACAATTTTAATATCCCTGGTGTCCAAAAAATGTTAAATTTAATTACCCTCAGTATATTGGCCTAATATTACCTCTTCGATATAACTGAATTTGTTAAACATTGCTCTGTTTGTCAACTTAACAAAAGCGAAAACAAAAAAAGATTTGCCTACTTCCAACAAGTACCTCCTACTAGTACACCTTCGAATGTACTTGGTAGATACTGTTGGAGGTTTCAACTATTACAACTCAACAAAAAAAATTTCTTCATATTGTGATTGACCATGTGACAAGACATAAGTTTTTCCTTCAAAAAAATGAAAACTCTGAAACTTACATTAATATTCTAAACAAATTTTCCAAATCAAGTCCCTGTAAATTATTACCTGATAGAAATGCTGCACCATTTCCTCTCGATTTAAAAATTCTAAGAAATTATAATAAATAAACATCTTTAACTGCTGTTAACATCACCCACAAAACAAATGTATGGCAAAGTTGAACGTTAATCAATCATTAGTAACTGAGTTTAAATGTAAAGTTAATTCCACTTCCACCAAAGTTCCTTGACCAAAATTATTATTAGAAAGTGTTACTAATGAGTATAACTTAACTCCCCATTCAACAACCAAATATCCACCTGCCTACTTGTTGCTTGGTACATTACCTTACGATTCCCTCATTGGTCAAAAAATAGTTTATTATGAACCTGTTAACGAAGCTTTCTCTCGTAATTTGGTTTTGCCAAAGAACACAGATTGCAACAAAAACAAAATAAGATATGATGCAATGTTTTATTGACAAGAAATTTAACCAGGTGATCTTGTTGTTTATGAAGAATTCATTATCCAATACTAGAAAATTAACTCCTCCTTTTTCTGGCCCATATGAAGTTATTAAACAATGTTCTTAAAGTAACTTATGAAAATTAATAAACCAAACTTTAACAAAACAAGTTTCACACAAATTGTTATTTCAAATTAAGATGTTTTCATTCACCAGATAAACTAAATTAAGTCATGAGTACAAATTAACCATAAAAAAAAAAAAAAAAAACTTGTCTTTGCCTTTATAATTTTGTCCCTTTTGCAAGAGTCGTCCGTTCTAAAACCCTTTCCCTGTTGATATGGGCTGAGTCTTACATATTTTCTTTCTTTGGTGTTTCCAAAGAACAAACATGATACAAAATGAAATATACCTTGCGTTTAACAATATTGTGTTTTGTTTGCATTGTCTCTCTCTGGAGAATGTGACTGGCTGTAAAGACCTTGTCCCTTTTTTTTACCAAAGACTTGGTGATACTCCCAGTTGCTTAGGCAACATCATCAAGATTAACAAAAAACATACTTTTTGTCACTGATGTTAAACTCAATGAAATGTCACTTGACATCAAACATTAGTATATTCTTATTTTTCTCATTTTAAACATTTTTATTTAATGCTTTTTCATGCCATTTTAGTTGAATACAATTGAATATTTTACATTAAATTATTTTTCATATAAATAAATCAATAGTTCAACATTATTGAAAGAACTTTGATTTGAAGAACTTTTCATCATGTGAATAGAACTTTTTCTACAGTCATTTATTGAGCATCTAGGAACATATTTAATTTAAAAATTTTAGTAACATATTGAAATAATTTTTATATTTAAAATGAATATTTTCTATGTTTTTGTAAATATCCTTGCATTTATATTTAATACTTTGTACTCACTGGAAGTACCTTTTGAAAATGTAAATCTTTATTGTACTTTGTTGTTGATATTTTAAAATGCTTCCAAATCTTCATAACAATTTATCAAAATTTTAATACATTTTTAGTAACTTGTCCAACTTCGCAGGTTTTATATAGATAGTAAGCCCTTGCTGGTCATGACCTTGTGGAGGGGGGGGAAATTGTGATAATTTAATTTTTAACTTTCCTAAATAATCTGAAGGATCATTTGAAATATTTCTACTTTCAACATAATTAACGTACAACTTCTTCAAATCACGTAGAGTTTCATGGGAATTTCTCTGAGGTTTTCTGCTGTCTCTGCGCATTCATTTCGCCCCTTTCACGCCAGCATGTAAGCTTTCAACAACAACGAGGCCGCTCATGCTAACTTCCCAAAGTTGGTACATGCGAGCTACGTAAAACTATGTTATGCTTGAATGGCGAATAAACGTTCGATGCCTAAAATAAAAGAAGATTCAAACAAATTCGGCCTTCTTCCTTTGATGAAAATGGACTCGCCTTTCACTTTTTAAGCCGATCTTATATATATCTATTTAAACACGTCAAATTTGAGGGTAATCTCTGGAATGAAGAGTGCAATTTGAACTGTCAAACCATGACGGGTGATTTTTCTAGTATATACAAGATCGTTAAGAGCCTGTCAGTCTTCTATCTTATCTTTTATGCAGAATCTCCCGTGCATGGAATCGGATAAGATTTTCAGAAATGAAAGCCGATCGAGGCAAGCAAACATGGACTGATGCACCTGTGCTATCCTTATTAAAAGAGATAAGTCAAATTTTACACCTTGACTAACCCAAGGACCAGATCAACCGGTTACGTCATGGCAAACACGTCAGCATCATTTGCTTTACATGTAGCGTATCAACAACTGCAAATGCATGGCAGAAAAGATCTTAAAAGCTGTGGCCCTAACAAGGCTCGGAATCAAAATATGAAAAAATAACCAAAGTCATTAGTTCCATTCAAAATGTTTATTACTACAAAACCGTGTTCGATTAACAATTAAAATACATCACACATGTACAAGTCTCTATGCTTGATAAAAAAATTTAATTGAAAGTAAAAGATCCGGAAGTGACAGATATGCAAAAGGTCGTGGACTTCTGCCTCTTCCCGTCAATACGTTATGCGAAGTCATTTTATTCTAATTTATTTTTGCTCTTTCAGGGAATTACTCGTTATGCTCGGTACTCGTTAAACGAGGTTCCACTGCATTAGTTGCTAATCATTAGAGAGCTTGATAGAATCTCCTACCCTCGTAGACAACGAGGTGTGTCGATCAATATCTCATGTTTCATTACGACGAACATTTTCATAAATCGTAGTTTGTTTTATTCAAGTAAGGATATGTAAATGTGTTCTCATTGTTATAGGTATATGCTACTCTACTGCTGCTTGATTTGAAAATGTTCTTGGTCTGAGTCTCGTGGTACGGCTCAGAGAGCTGTGCGTTATTAAAACAGTTTTTTACTTTAATAGACTTGAAGTGACACGTACAAAATTAATCTTCATTACAAGCTTTGTCTAATTCTATGTTTGCCTCACATCCACTAAATCAACTGCAAATCTGCTTTTACTTCCGTCAATATTATTGATTGTCTGATTATAAAAAAATTACAGGAAGAAGTAAACAATACTGATACCAATATACTTTCGCGCGCCAACGCAGCAGCATGCAGTTATTGTCATCATCATATTCTGTCTACATTAACCAATTAAGATAAATCAAACAACAAAAATCATACTTTAATTATAATTAAAAACACATTAAGATAAAATAAATAAATGGGAAAAGTAGAAGAGAACTGAATGGCGAACTTTTTCAAAAGGTGCTCACTGCCATCAGAGTTCAAATATGGATAATCTTTCTGCAAGGAACGACTAAATAGTCGTAAATAATATTCCCCTCTGTGCCTGAATTTGTCCAATAATTGAACTAAAGGGAAAAAAACCTTCTTAATAAAAGAAAAAACTTCATAAAGACTTTTAACAAATAATGGAGAGAAAAAAAGAAAGCAATACCATCTTCAAGCCAAATCGCTAGAGAGTAAGCCTTCGAAATGTACCAGAAACAAAGGATATTGTTTAGAAGCTACAAACCTAGCGCCATCTATTGAGAAATGAATAAGTTTAATTCTTTTATCTCTTGTTAAATTATTTCACTTGTACTTGTTATTGATTGTCTGCCTAGTTTCTCCAACAGAACACTCGGACACTTGGGGCCGGATTAAGACCTGTAATTTTAGGCAGTACAATGTCAGGGCTCTCGATTCCTTATCCAGCTTAAAACCAGATATTTTTTTATTTTACGACTCATTTCCTATGTAACTACATTAATAGTTTTAAGCAAGAAAATATATTTGACAAACCGAAAAAACCGAGCATTTAGTTTAGGTCATCTTCAAAAGAACTGTGTGTGTGTGTGTGTGTGTGTGTGTGTGTGTGTGTGTGTGTGTGTGTGTGTGCGTGTGTGTGTGTGTGTGTGTGTGTGTGTGTGTGTGTGTGTGTGTGTGTGTGTGTGTGTGTGTGTGTGTGTGTGTGTGTGTGTGTGTGTGTGTGTGTGTTTGAAGTCCTGAATCCACGGCCAACGCCGTGCGCGTACTGCTAGTAGCACATATCAAAAGAATATAAAATTTAAAGTTAATTTTAAATAAAATTGTAAAAAAATAAAATTACTTTGTTAAGGGAACCATAAATATCAAATTATGCATAAGAGATTTGATAAAATTATATTCCAACCGAACAAGATGGTCGCCAAAGACGGCTAGTTTTTTAAAAAATTATCTAACAAACACAATTTAAATAATCTTGTACAAAGTTTGCCAGGGTTGTCGACTTGCAAGTCAATCAACCAACTGTCGAAATATTGGATCAAGTTGATCTATAGCCGAATTTGAAAAAATTGGAAACAAAATCCCAACAATAATATGCTGAAATGTAAATGATCCTTGGTCTTATCTCTAATAATAATAAAGGAGAATATATTTGTGTCTGTTTGTTGGTGTTCTACAGGGAAGACCGCTTTAATTAGAGCTACGAAATTTGTCACGAATATTCTTTGGAAGGTGGGAATGTGCACCTCGGAGCCGTTTTTTTTTTTTATTTTAATTATAATTTTAATTAATTAAAAAAAAGCGAAATTTTGGCGTTTTCCCTTAATAACTTTCGAAAATATTACAGCACAAAAATCATTTTTTCACCATCTGAAAATTTAAAACATTATCTTTTAAATGATATCAATAAAGTTGTCGTACGATTTTTTCTCTAATTTTAATAACCTTTTAAAAATATTTTTTGGCATAATTTACAACAATACTTTTCATTGTTGCAAAGCATTTCAAACCGTTGTCATTGTTTAAACAAATATTTAAATGTGGGTTTCTCTTACATTGTTTAAATCTTAGAAAATATCCTTTGGATTTTACTTTCTTCTTTTATTTGATCAATTTTTCTGTGAAATCTGTAAATGAAGTCCACAAAATTGTAAGTATATAATGAAACAATCCAGTAAAGTAAAAGATTAGCTTTGCTATGTTTTAATTCTTTTTATCAGCGTGTTTTAAGCCAATTAGCCTGCTGCTGGGCGTAAAATGTTCCGCGCCAATTTAATATTGAAATCAAAGGCGTAGTTTACGTTAATGTACGCTAGGAACAGAACAAGTGCAAGGCTACGAAAAGAAAGCGGTTAAATGTCTACAGCAATTTGAATTTTAAAACTACTTTGTTAAGGGAACGATGAATATAAAATTATGCATAAGAGTTTCAGTTGAAAGTATATTTCCGAAGGCGGCTAGTTTCTAATAAATTCTGGTACTACATGACCTTCGTAAGACAAATTAAAGAAAAACATTATATTGGCCTCAAAATAAGGCAAAAATGTCTCAAGACCTTGCTGTGCCCCCAGTTCCCTACATCTGTCTCTTAGTGCTTTTAAGTCGAAATGTTTGCATTTTTTAAATACATGATGTGTTTTATTTTGCCTTTTTACAACATTTTAGATTTTTATGCGTTTTCATTTTCCGTGTTCTTATGTAATCGATCATTTTTAATGTCTTTTATAGGTTTTAATTTTTGTACTCTTGGTTTTGGCGCCGTGTTGCAATTTATTTTTATCTCAAGTGTGTATTTACGTTTTAAACTTTTAAACTCCTGGTGTGTTTTTAGAAGACTCAGTACTTGCGTGTTTTGACTTTTTAACCCTTGCCTCTTGGAAATGGTCTTTTAATTTTTTAAAAAGACTTTTAGTATCATAGTGTGTTTTAGTGCTTTTGTGATTATGTGTTTTCGTTTTAAATTATCTATACGTTTGGAATAGTTTTATGATATTGTGTATTCTCTGTGTTCAACTTTTTGTTTCCTAGTGCATTTTTTTTTTTTTTTGCTTACTCTTTGTGGCTTTTGTTCTTTGTGTGTTTGTTGTCTGTTTATAGCGCTCTGTAAATGGAGTTTTCTCTGTAGTGTGCTTTTCTTTAAATAAATAAAATTTCGATGACTATCCACGTTTTAGACCGACCCGAGTCCGAAAAAGCCATTTTTTTATTATGTCTGCTTCTCCTTGTTTATGTGAACACAGCAGTGACGGATTTTGTCAGTATGGGGACACAGGCGCAAAATTGCTTTGAGGCTCCCTCCCCCCTACCCAATGTCGAAAATTCATCTTCGGATTAGTATTACGATATCGATCGAATAGGTTTTGAGGCCCCCTAGATGCCCGAGGCACGAGGCGAACACCTCTAACACCCGTGCGAAAAACCGCCACTGTAACACAGTACCTAAAAAGCGCAAAAAGATACAGGTGGGTGACAGAAAAATGGGAACACTAGTATTTGCATATTTCTTCGAATATCTTCTGAAAGGATGTATGGATTTTCTTTGAACATTGACTGTGTAAAGAAAAAGCTTGAACTCATATTTTACAGTGGCGATTCGGTCAGGAGGGCCTTTGACCCTTTCGAAGGCCGTGGGAAGTATACTGCCCACCTAATTCATCAATTTTTAAGCGTACAATGCAGGCTATTTTAAAGTTCTCAAGAAATTTTTCGATGAAAGGAAATCCAGACGTTCCAATTTCGTATCTCAAACCGTAACAAAGTGTCTTGAATTTTAATTAATTATTAATTGATAAAATTAATTAACAAAAAATAATGTCATCCAATAATCTAAATGAATTTCTTTTCTTAAATTAACCTCAAACCCAGAGTCATTTTATGATACCATTACTAGAAAAAGATGACCCTTAAAAAGGTTAAGGGACCGATCAGAAATTGATGATGAAGTAAAGGATTTAGGGCCCACCCCGCTTTACAAAAAGGTGGTAATGAGTCTCAACTTTCCTCAGTGGGTTTGCTTGATGTACGCAATATTTATATGCACTTTCAAATGTAATGTAAAAATTTACATGCGCTTTCAAATATAATTCAATTCAAGGTATGTATCAAAATTAGCAATGTTTAGCAGCCAACATGCTAAAGCAAGTAAAGTAACCTTAATACTCGAAATTGGCTCAAAATTCATTCAAAATTTAACAATTTAACCGTACTGTTTTCCGAGCTCGCCACCTAGCGGCCGTTGGAGGAAACGGCCTGTCCATGTTCTGGAGTCGACGATTAAAACATGGTGTTCTCCCCCGAGAATTGTATATTTTTTGTCCTGAAGTTTTTTGTCCTTAATGTTTGTCCCTGTATGTTGTGTCCTTTTTTGTTTGATTAAAAGTTGTTTAAATAAATCAAGACCCCTTTCATTGATGGCTATTGTTGTCTCTAGCAGGAATTAAATTATGGCGCCCAAACAGTTACAACAATGCTTTTATTATGTCTAGCTGCCATCTTTGTCTGCTTACATCTGGAGTGAGTTTTTATGCTTCACAATCGCTCAGTCAGGTATAGCTCTCAAAGTAATGTTCAAAGGTAGATCATTTAATATACAACCGTAATTAGAACATATTGACATAGGTCTTTCAGTAAATATTTAGTTCCTTCCTTAGTTTGGACTTGACGGTTTAAAAATAATCTGGAGAGTCGTTGTTTTTTTGTGTTGACGAATCCAGTTGCTAAAAGTTAATAATTCTAAATCTATCTTACAGACAGAATGATAGTTGCTGTTTCGTCACTTATACAGAAAAAAGCAAACACACGGTTTATTAAGTCCCATAATTTTATTTGTTAGAAGAAACGGTTAATTTATGTCAATAAATAACGAACCAAAGCAATATATTCTTTCATGTTCGAGAAAAGCAAAGTACAATACTTTTTAGAGCTTTTGAGTAGCCTCTTTGCCGCCGCAATCCAACGATTGCACCGTTGCCCGGGGAACACCACGAGGAGGTGGGCTACTCTCATTCCCCGCCCGCCAACCCTCCCGACACTGCTGCACCACCAACTTTCCGGTGGTCATTCCTTTGGATGGTAAGCATTTCATAGTCTTTTCTGGTGGTTGCAGCCTTGAATAGCAGGTGTTGATGCTTTTTTCTGTCCACAAATAGATCCTTTCTTATTTGAAGGCGAGTTTTCATTAATATATGAAAAGCATCCAATTGAGTTTTAAAACTCATAGTTGAGATGTGAAAACTCACAGTTCGGAATAAACAACACAGTCTACGGCATAAGTGAGCAGTAGGCAGACAAAAAGAGCAGGAAAAAGGTAACTGTCTTCAATTTTGAAGAGTTTCTGAGAATGAGTGAAGAGAAATCGAATGGCATTGCTTCCAGAAGATTGCTGCTATCATTTCTGATGTTTAGATACACGAAGTTCCGTCAGTCTCTTCGAGGTACCAAAGGAGTGATGTACTATAGAATCTTTTCCTTCCAGATATAGAAGCGTCTACGATCTCTGAGACTGCATTGCTTGTGTAAGTTGCATGAAGATATGTTGTCACCAAGATATGCTTAGGATGTTAAAGGTTAGTCTATATTTGATCTGCCTTTTCACTGCAGTTGATGGAATATTTCTTGGGACATTTTTCACGCTTAGATCCATAATTTCCAGTCATTATATTGCCTCCAAAAAGCAGGTACAGATGTTTGATACTTAATCAGATAATTGAGAACTCATGTATCATTTGATGGAGCTACGAAGAATAACTTCTGTTAACACTTCGGCGATTAGATTCACTATTTCCAATTTATAATTTCGAGAAATGAAATGTGACTATTGATTTGATCCGAATGAACATGCAATCTTGACTTTTTACATTCTTTTAAGTTTGATGTTTAAATTACTAGACTGAGCAAATTTGCTGAAAGTTAGAAATGAAATTCGAACTTTTCACGATGTATCATATGGAACAATGTTTTGTCTCTTTTGACACGTCGGTAATTGCGTTTGGCTTTCGAAAAGCGTTTACTTTCAGCTTGCAGGTAATTTTGAAGATCACCACAGGTAGTTATAGTGGGTCTCGATATATATTTTGGTTTTTTGCTGCAGCTGTAGATGCTGTAAAAAAATTGGAGAATAAGTTTTGCATATGCTCTATAATAGCTTAAAAAAGCAGATAGAATATTTATAAATGAATCAGATTACAATGACAAGCAAATTTTTTAATTCAGTGAGTATATAATAAAAACTTGTTAGTTTCAATTTGCAGTAAGCAGTCCAATGAATATTTTTAAATCTTACAGTTACTTTTTATTCTTTCAAAAAAATTTCTGTCTAACGTTTAAATCTTTAAAAAAATATACTGAGCTCGTAACGCAAAACTAACTTATCAAGTGTGTGTATTTCATGCAAACAAACAATAAAAAGAATATGCATGCAAAAATTAGAAAAAAATGTTATAACATAAGTATAAATTTTTTCCTCATATTTATATGCATGTTTTAGATCTGTACTGCATTTTGAATGGATTATAATTGAAGGTTGATTGTTTGGCGCAGAGAACAAATTCGGCAATGATACGCCAAATATAGTAGAGTAACACTAATCTGGACCCCGCTTGCCCGGACATCCGGTTAAGCCGGACGGGATGTTTTGTTACTCCTCCATCAGTTCGTAGGTTAAAAATTTAAGTAAACGTATAGAGTAGTAGTAAAACTAAAATTCAGTTGTAGGAAAAGTTGTGCGTATTTATGGGAAAAAACACCGATTGATTTTAGTTTTACGCATCTATAACTTGTATTGCGCGCATTTTAAGGCAAATTCCTGTACTTTTCCGTTAGCCGAGCGCAAGCGAAAAATCGGCAAATAATGTAGAATTCCGCCAAATTTTGGCGACATTTGTGCCAGCCGACTTGGCACGCAATTGGCGACATTTGCGCCCGGCGACTTGGCTTGCGTTTGGTTCACAATTGGCGACATTTGCGCCCGGCTAACGGAAAAGTACCCAAATTCCGTTTAATCCGGACTTTCGGTGATCCGGACAGGGTCCGGTCCCATCTAGTCCGGATTAGCGGGACTCTACTGTAGTAGGTCTTGCTTCAAACGACATTTGGAGCCGACTCGTCACCCCATTTCAATTAAAAGTGATACCTCGTGGCATTTATCTATCCTATTAAAATTCGAAGGTAAACAAACGCATGCATGTATGTATGTCCAGCTATCTTCTCACGAACCGCCGAACGGAGAAGCGCGCGGAAAGTACCAAAAGATGGGGAATAATCCAAGGAATCCATTTCGGCCAATTAAATTCCGAAATTACAATTAGTAAAAAAGATATTAATTAAAAACTAATTTACAACAATACCTTTCATTGTTTCGGATACTTTATAACAATACTTTTCATTGTTACAGCGCAATTCAAAATTTATTTTATTGTTGAAGTCGTTTACTTTAAAGAACATTGTTACAACAACAATAAAAAAGTGACGCTGACAGAAATAAAAAAATGTATTGCTGAAAGTGTATAAATTTTTTTTAATCCCGTGATATAACGTCCAACAAAATCATTTTAACGAAATTAAAAGGAGTGTATTATTTCTGTAAAGTTATGTGCCGAAAGATATAGATTAGTTATGTTAGTGATTTTAATCATTATTCATTGATTTGATAAAGTTTAAATATTTGTGGAAGCTTCTATTTTAAGTTGATATTTGGAAGTTACTATTTTTGCTTTGTTCAATTCTCGCTTTTTCCGATGCCTAAAAGAAAAAGAGGAATTACAGGGGATGCTGCCAGTAGACGGGAGGCAATTATTAAACGTGAAAGGAGAGTTGTTGAAACTGACGAAGAAAGAAGCCGCCGATTGTCAACTATGGCACAACGTGGCCTGGACAGAAGAGCGGAAGAAACAGAAGAACCAAGTAATAGCCGATTGTCAGACATGGCACAACGTGGGCAGGAGAGAAGAGCCGAAGAAACAGAAGAACAAAGAAATAGACGATTGGCAGTAATGGGACAACGTAGCCAGCAGAGAAGAGCCGAAGAAACAGACGAACAAAGAAATAGCCGACTGGCAGTAATGGGACAACGTAGCCAGCAGAAAAGAGCCGAAGAAACAGAAGAACAAAGAAATAGCCGATTGGCAATAATGGCACAACGTGGCCAGGAGAGAAGAGCCGAAGGAACAGACGAACAAAGAAATAGCCGATTGTCAGCCATGCTACAACATGGAAGAGAACGACGTCTAAATGTTATTGAAGGACAAAATCACTATCAGATACAAACTTTTTATGCAGCTAGAACTGTTTTGAACTGAAAAACACAACTGTGGAGAAATGGACAATCTCTGTCTGAAATGCGGAGGGTTGTATTTCCGGGATGAAAAGAATACCAGAGGAATTTACACTCATTGTTGTCATAATGGAAATATAATTGAGCAGGCTTCAGTTTATCCAGTGGAAATGAAAGGATTGATGGATGGTTCCGATGAATTATCAGTGCATTTCAAAAATAACATAAGGTCCTACCAGTGCTTCAATGGGCGCACAGATTGTACCGTCTACAGGGAGAGGAGCGTATTGCTTCAGAATTCATGGCCAAATTTATCACAGGACCTCTCATCTACACCCAGCTGAAGCAGGAAGTGAAAACACTAATACAACACACTTCAACAATATTATAACACACATTAGGCATGTGTCACGTGACCTCAGGTATTATTCGATTTAGCCCGTGCAACGCCAGGCCTTACAGCTAGTAATTATTAAAAATTTAAAAATCACATCGGTAACTAATCAATATTAAATTTTAAGAAATTTTGTGATTTATTTTAAACCCAGAATTCATGTTAGTATTACTACCATTTTTTTCAGCTAATGTGGAAATATACTTCAGTTATTCAATAAAACTGAACAATACCGTTTCGAAAAAACAATTATGTATAAGATATTTAAATAAACGGTACTTACGTATTAACGCCACTGAAGCTGAAGTTGCGCTAATGCGCCAAGATTGGGCGGTTTTAAGTGCCAATCTTGGCATTAGCTACCAGCTTCAGTGGCGTTAATACGTAAGTACCAAATAAACTATTGAATTTTTAATTCAAATATTTTTAAAAACTTTCAAGCAAACTTTCAAAAACTCTTTTGAGAGAAAACTTTTAAAAAATTCATCTTAATTAAAACTTCAAAATAAAATCAGCTAGTTTTTTTCCAGCATTATTGACATTTATTTATAGAGACTTCCGCGACTTTTGCTCAAAAAAAATCCATGCAGTCCTGGTTAAATTTTTTTTCTCTATTCAGAACACGGCATTCTTAATATGTTCGGCAGTGAATATATTAAAGAAAAAGCAGGTAATAAATTACGTGAATTTTGATGAATAAATAACGATATAGTACAATTAACATCATTTTATTAAATTAGGAAAGATTAGGTTTTTGGTATTGAATTTTTATACCAAGCCTAATTTTCATTCGTTTAAGAAAAGGACCTAAATTTGTTAATGAATTCTTTGCACTTCATTATGTGATTTCAAATATAGTAGAACCTCGGAAATCCGAACCCCAGATAATCAGAACATCTTTTTTTTAATTTTCTGAAAAAAATTATTAAAAAATGAAGAAAAACAACAATTAGGAATCGGAAACAAAGCTAATGTTTATTTCTAACTTCAAAGAGACATTTGTATTGGTATTTAAGAGTAAATACATTACCTTAATTAGTAGAAACAAAATCGGTTATCTCTTTCGTTGTGAGGAATTAAATTTGCTTGAAGAAGCCAATTGCATCTAGTTCTTTCACAGAGTTTCCGATGTCAATACTCTACTACATTTGGTATATTAAGAGCATTTTACCGAATTTTCCGGATAATCAGAACATCTTTTTTTTTAATTTTCTGAAAAAAATTTATTAAAAATGAAGGAAAAAAACAATTAGGAATAAGAAACAAAGCTAATGTGTATTCCTAAGTTAAAAGAGGCATTTGTATTGGTATTTAAGAATAAATACATTACTTTAATTAGTAAAAACAAAATCGGTTATCTCTTTCGATGTGAGGAATTAAACTTGCTTGAAGATGCCAATTGCATCTAGCTCTTTCACAGAGTACCCGATGTCAGTATTATACTACATTTGGCATATTAAGAGTATTTTACCGAATTTTCCGGATAATCCGAATTTCCCGGAAACCGGACAGAGGTCAGCCCCAATTAGTTCGGATTCCCGAAGTTCTACTGTAATGTAAATTCAATGCCTTTGCAAAAAGAACAGAAATTTTTTTAGGAAAAAATTTTGATATGAAAAGATGAAAATAAAGAATTAACTTACATGTTATAGATCAAATTCCCGAAGATTCCCATTGCCTCTATATATATCTCTCTCTTAGAATATCGAAAGAAAATCTTAATTATCTCAAATAATTCCTTATAATTCGCAAAATAAAATAATTTTTAACGCAGTAAATCACACAATACTCGCAGTGATTTAATAATCAAATGAAACAAATCACTGAATCCTCAATTGTGAAACAGTTGAATATTGTTGCAAAAGGATAGAACCATATTGAGAAGCAATTGTTTTAAAGTAATTATAGCTTATTTTCATTCTTGCAATAAACAATGATGAAATTCCAACGTTTCATTATTTACCTGAAGATGACATGACGGATTCCTTGGCAATTTTTATGTGCATTTGGTTATTTAAAATTTAACAATTCATTTATTTATTTACTAGACGATTTGTGCTCGTCTAAGATGGGTTTTTAACTCACCAACAATATCTCAAATCTGATTGTCACAGATTTACCAAAGAGAGTTGTGGTAGAAAATCGCATTCACATTGGCAGAGTGCTTAAGAAATAAAAAAAAAACATGAAAAACAGAATTGGTGAATCAATTGACGCTAACTTTCGTTTTGTAATTAACTTTACTTTTAACAAAAACTTTCATTTTATCCGAGTGAAAATAATGCAAAATCCACTAACAGAAAAAAAGGTGGAAGAAAATATTAGCAATAGCAGGCACCACAAATTCAAATCTTTAGAAAGAAACCTCTTAACAAAAACGCAAGTATTCTAAATTAATAGCATGAAAAACAGAACTCATTAATCAATTCACAATAAGTTTCGTTTTGTCAAGAACTTTACTTTTAACAATTAGTTTCGTTTTGTCTGAGTAAAAATAATGCAAAATTAACACTTTGTCATATATTCAAAAGATAATTAATAACATTGAAGATAACGACTTTCCTTTTAAATATTCAATTCAAAATTTAAGTACGTAAAAGGAAAAAGAAATATCGGATGCGTGTAATTTCATAACAATTCCAATGAATTATGTTTCGTTTACCAACACTCAAATCAAAACTAATAGTTAGTTAATAGATAATAACTAACAATTAGTAAGATTAGTTTTTTATTATCCAGCACACCCACCGCACGAATTTTGTAACAATATAAATAAGGTTAGGCAGTAGATCCCACACTTTTCTCCGCACTTTTGTTGAATCCAGATTTTCCGAAGGTGACCTGTGTAAAGACAACAGTAAATGCTTTTTTTGCAAAATATTAAATTTTGTGAAGGTAAGGTAAAAATAAATTAAAATATATAGATCACATAAAATTTTAGCGTGAAAATATAATAATCAGTTGGAAAATCCTGTTGCTGACTGTGTTTTCTCTAACCGTGTATCTAAAACTGGACATTTCTCATTTCCTTTCCCACACTGATTTTCGCGCGAAACTTTACTTTTACGACAGCATCTGCCGAAAACCCAGCTTTGCACAAGCAGCAGCAAATGGAATGGACCTTATGCATGTGACGTCACATCCTCCGACATGTGACCTGCCGGCGGCAGCCATTGGTCAGTCCTAAACAGCTGTTTGAGAACTGCTTTTATTTCTGAGTCACTTATAGGCCGACCGTTTTGTTTATTCCTCTACAACTGTTTTTCTATAACGTCGAACCCAAACGGTGCATAAGGTCCATTAAAATTCTCTGACCTTTTAACACTTAGAAGTGAATATTCACAGTGTCGTAGAGAAGATAAGTGGCTCCCGGGGCATGGTATTCTGTTTCTGGCCCCTGTTGTCATGTTTGGCGCTTTAATGTGAAATAAATATAAGGGAAAGTCGGGTAAGACACGAAGAGTGTAAGATGACGAATTGGATCTTTCTCGAAAATTTCACTAGATGAATGCCCTGATTCTGCATCATTAGAGATCAATAGCGACCAGACTAAAAGATTCCACCCCGTTATTAATGTGAATTACAGTACGCGGCAATGTGTTTTTGAGTTGTTCCTGAGCAACGTTTGATTGCTGTTTGGTAAGGGATAGGTTCACTAGGTTCACGAAGATTTATATATATATATATGACGGATAATTATATTTTTTATTTATATATGTGATATTCGTAAAGATCTAATTAAAACGTGTTCAATGATATATTATTCTAATTTTTCTGATGAACGGATATCCTTCAATTTTTTTTAAATAAAAAGACGAAGTCGAGTAAGATAACGAATTGGGTGGAGGGTAAGATGACGAACCCCTCCACGCTAATTCATGAGCTCGTCGTGCTACCGGACTGCCACTTGTTCTTTATGCACCTCACTGGCACACCAGGAAAAATGAGCATATCATTAAAAAAAGGAGAAAAAGGAAAAAGAAAACAAACGAAAACTGTGACAGCTGAAGAAGGATGATGTTAATAATACTAAACGCAACAAATCTGCTAAAAATTCTACAAAAAAGAAGAAAGTAGCTAAGCGATACCTCGACTTCTAATGTTCTGAATCTGAAGACTCAACTCATTCATTTGAATTTTCTTACGTTGACGCTGATGACAACCTGGATCCAGAGGACCTCGATAATGAAGTATGAATCATTTGCAGTGATCAAGGAAAAACGGAATTGGGATTCCAATGTTTCATGTGCGAGCTCTGACCCCATTCCACCTGTACTGGCTGGGATAAAATCTAAGCCCATGGCGATACGAATTTTGTAGTTGACTTCATTTCTTAAGGTTTGAATCTAAAATCTTGATTGATAATATTTCATTTGTTTTATGCCATTACTTTAGTCCGATTATGTTTGCTTTCTGTTATGTGCAATTTGTTATGATCAAGATGTGATCTCAACAGTTTTTAATTAGTTTTTGATAGTATATGGATGTTGAATTAACCTGTTATCTCAGTTCGTCATCTCACCCGCACAGTCGGGCAAGATGATGAAATTGACTTCTTTTTAAATGAAATTTTGGGGTCTCAAATTTGAAAATAAAAATTTTAAAAAAATTACACTTTAAAATAAAGAGTTGAAGAAGATTTTGCCGAAACAATAATCCTCCAACGACGAATATTGAGGTCAGTAAATATCCCCAAAGCCTAAGGTCGCCATCTTACCTAACTTTCCCCTACTACTATTCAATGGCGTAGCTAGGATAAGTGGGCATAATACGATATTTTGTCCGATAGTCGTTATCATTGGCATAGTAAGCGTAAAATGCACCTGAGACGTTATATTTTTTCGTCCCATCATCTGATTTGATTTTAAAAAGAGCATAAACGCATCAATGCTTTGTCTCCATGGAGCTCTGGGCATCTATACCTTCTATGCCCACCCCTCACGACATCTATTTTTCAACGGAAGCTTGCTAATTTTATGATGGAAAATTTTGTTGTCAATGAATTGTCACATTACAAATCAATCAGATTCTCTTCTTTGTCAACACGAGAGCTATTTTGGAACTGGCCTCCTAATTTTAATCCACGGTCAGATGACGAGGACGACGCCTGAGCTAGCACACCTTCTTCAAACTTCTGCACCACACCAGCGGCCCGTCCATCCTTGTGAACTCTAAATCCTATAGGTGAGTCGGTGTACGTGGGTTATGGGCACCACACAAGCGTGAGGACATTTGACCTCCTACGTATGATTTAACGAGGCCCAATAGACGACGGATCTTCAGTGGAACCAGGTATCGAGCTTCCGACACCTTACCTCAAAACAGAACCCCTTGCCACCTCAAGTCATGTCATGGTGTTTGACCCTTGTCACGTCAAGGTGTTTGACCCTTGTCACGTCATGGTGTATGATCCTTGTCACGTCAAGGTGTTTGACCCTTGTCATGTCAAGTTTTTCGACTCTTGTCACGTCAAGGAATTCGACCCTTGTCACGTCATGGTGCTTCACCCTTGTCACGTCAAGGTGTTGTCGTTGTCAACTTCTTTTCACAACAGACTTATAATACAATAATTAATAAAGGAAAATGAGGAAATTCAAGATTAGATTTTTTTCTGCATTCCTATTTATTTGAGTAAACAACTATATCTCAAAGCATTGGCTTGAGGTTGGTTCTTTATTTCATAAACATTCCCAATTAA
Source organism: Araneus ventricosus (assembly GCA_013235015.1). Classification (NCBI taxonomy): domain Eukaryota; kingdom Metazoa; phylum Arthropoda; class Arachnida; order Araneae; family Araneidae; genus Araneus; species Araneus ventricosus. Next base: position 1,187,045 of record BGPR01000122.1, on the reverse strand, counting down.
AAAAGTCATTGTCATTGAATTGAATTCTATATTTAGCTTTTCAGTGAGTTTCAACGCATCAACAAACAAATAAGAATATTAGACCTTCTACTTTGAGCATTTTTAACTGAACCGGCTGGGCAGTGAGGCAATAAATTCAGATCTGCACCGAACAGAGTATTTGAAAACAGAAACTGAAAGCAACATTCACCAATAAAAAGAATATTGCATTTCGCCATGTCAGTGTCAGCACTCCCGATTTTTATTGGATTTCAAAGGGTATATTTTTTTGCTTCGTCTACCAAGCTCTTTCCTTTGAAGCATTTATTACGAAATTCGAAGCCCTTTGAAAATAAAATTGCTATGCTTTCGAAGAACTGAAAAAGTTAATAAGAAGTTTATTGCTCCCCATCGAAGAAGAAAGTAAAATTTTTGATAT
>BGPR01000122.1:1160208-1186393 GCA_013235015.1 Araneus ventricosus | reverse complement strand
CAATGTGAACATAAAAATCTCTACTAATAATAAAATCGAATACGTTGGCGCTCTACAAAGTAGATCGCTTGAACTAAGCTACAAAATTTTGCACAAGCATATTTTGGAGGTTAGGAGTGTAAGGGCGGATTAACCATGTCGGAAGTCACCTGACGCTAAACTTCTTGGGGGCCCTCTGAAAGTATTCGGCATATGAACTTTTATATTTTAACTTGTCAGTCATTAGATTTTAAAATAATATGATTTTGGATACTTTAAATGAAGATAACTATATTTTTTTACCTTCCAACGGGCGCTCTATAATTTTTTACACGAGCGGGCGCGCGTCGTACTTTTTACGACACAATAATTTTCTTCATTTTTACTGTGGCAGTTGTAAGCTATTTCTTAACAGTAATCAGAGACACGTCAGAAAAGCAAATCTTTTCATCAAGAGTGAAAATTAATTTTAATGATATTTGCAAAATCTAAAATTATACTGAAATCAGAGAAAGTAATGAGATTTAATAATATTATTTTATAAAAAAGGTATTAAGAAATATATAATAAAAAAATTTAAAATACAAACAAAGATTGTACAACAAAGATTTTCTTCTTAGTTTCTACTCATTGTCCTTGCATTTGAAAGATTGAACTTTTGCTAGAGAGTGGTGCTTACAAGTATATTATATATTGTACCTATTGCATTTCATGGATTTTTATGCTCGTTTCTTTCTTTCAAACACAAGCCACAAACTCTTCTTCTCAATGCTATTTGCTGTCAACTTGCTTTTTCAGATTGTGATGTATAATTTGAAGACAAAGTAATGTCTTACGGCGGTGATAAGATTTTTTGGGCTCGAGTAGTAAGGTGTTTTTTCATAAGACTGAGGGGTAAGATTTTCAAGAAAATTATTCGGCTTGGTGGATTATTAGCAGGCTATACATATTAAATATTTTTGACAACGTAAAATGAAATATTAAACCGTCGTAATGTGCACTGGATATATAATTATCAAACTGAAACGTTAAAACGAGAAAAAACTACCAAATTACACGAGCGGGCGCGCGTCATAAACTTTACGACACAAGCATAAAACAGTACGAAATCATCTTGAAACTCTGATAAATCCATTTAATCTTGAAGAAGGGGATCGTATGAAGGAATAGCAATGACTTTCAAACAGTTTTGACTCCGAATGTGAGAACAGGGTATGAAAAATCCCGTTTGTCGTAAAATTTGCGCAGGCGCGCCCTCTGGAGGGTTAATAATAATTACATTTTATAATTGCTACACTATGTAACTTTATAATAAGTATATTTAATCTATATTAATTACTTCTGAAATAATCATAATAAAATGTTTTGAGTTGGCAAAAGTATATCATAACTTAAGTATTATCAAGAAAACATCAGATTCCATTGAATAAAAGAAATGTGTGATATTTAATATTCAGTATTCAAACCAATATGTTACCTATGCTTGTTTTCATTTTTTTTTTAATTCCTTCTTTTGAAGAACTAGTTAGTAACTAGAAAATCACCCGTCATGGTATGACGGGTGCAAACTGCCTCTTCATTCGAGAGATTTCTCGTGAAATTTGACGCATTTAAATAGATATATGTGCGAGAGAAATGTTTAACTTTGATTGAAAACAAATAAAATAAACATATGTTTTATGACAGAATTTTTTTTATTTACATATTTCTTTATTCAAAAATCCTCTTGGCAAATAACATTCCGTGTGAAGTATTTTTCGTTGTTTAACAATTTTATTATAATTCAATAACCATGAAATTCTCAGTTTGTCAAACGTAAATCAAAAGATAAAATTTTAAAGGAATTCTTTTGCGAATTTCTAATCAAAACAAAGCACTTCTCTGCTTGTCAAATGTTGCCAAAAAATATTATCAAATTATATCATCACGACTGCAATAAATAAGCAGATGCATCGTGGCGTCCAAACTATATCACGAGCATGATATACCACTGACGTAATTACAACTTTCTTTTGAAAAACGAAAATTAATTTGAAATATATGATTAATATAATCGAAAATTTTTCTCTGGAACTATTGATCATAGCGAGATAAATTTTAAATCAATCGATAGCAAATTTTATTTCACTATTTTAGAGCTATTAAATTTGAAATTAGAACGACAATTACCCTTTTAAATTTAAAATTACTGAAATTTAGGTCCTCTAACAATGAAATAATGTTGTTTAACGTCTCGCAGTGCTATGGCGCGAGTTTTATTGTTGGTGACGTCAGAGCGTTACCGGAGGATCTGGGCTATTATATTAGTAATGCAAGGTGATCATTCACTACTATTAAAATTAAATGATGGCAGTTTTTTCTAAGCCTTTCTTAGTAGCTTAAATGTTTTATACTCTGTTTTGTTATAATATTACTTAAAGGGAGAATAACTCGAGATTTTGATGAATCTTCAAGTTTTAAACCTCCATGAATCCGAAAAATCACATTTGTCTATCTGATCTGGGCTATTATATTAGTAATGAGCCATTTTGTCTCTCCATTTTAAAATTTTTAAAAACTTCTTAAGGTAAGAATTCATGTAAGAAAGAAATACGTTCTTAACAATTTTTCCGCACCTTACTTTTAAAGTGAAGATTAATACCAAATCGGGCTTATTCCGGAAATTTTTCTAATTATTTCACAATACAACAAAAATGTAAAAACAGATTGTTTTTATTAATCACTCATGGTAAGTTAAACATAACTTTCTAATACATTAAAAATAGAGATATAGTTTCGGAGAACAGGTTAAACAGAACATGAAATTTATTTTTATGAAAATACGCGAAATATAAAATAGAAACACAATACAACAATAATATAATTTTAATTTTTATGCATTTCATTAAATGATCAACAACATGATTTTTAATGATTGATATAAATTATGAATAATTAATTTTTAAGTAATTACTTTTTAAGTTTATGAAATACTCCAGGTTTGTTGAATGTCATATAAAACGACAGGCGCACCCTAAGGCGAAGAGGGGACTCCTTTTTTTGTAATGTAAGAAGGAGCTATCCTTGCTGTTTTTTTATGAGAGTAGGGAACCCTTGATTTATTTTCAGGTGCCAGAAAGTACCATTTATTTTCTTCTTGGCAAAAAGAATAAAATTTGATAAAAAAAAAAAAAGATGACGTCACAGCCTAATAAACGTCAGCGCCATCTCTTGGGAAAATGCATTTTTAAAATTCTACAAAACAAGCCTTAAAATCATACAAAATTCTTGCACATTGCCTCGAAAGAAGACGATTGTCACTGTCTATAAATTAATTATTAACTTTAAGTGTTATTTAATTCTTCTTGTTCCACTTATAACAGCGTCATGGGGCCGTCCATAAATGATGTCAATATTTTTCTTTTTCTTTTCTTTATTTTTGACCCCCCCTTTGTCACAAAGTGTCACACTTCACCATACCCCCTCCCTCCCCCTTGTCACATATCACACTATATTACATAAACATAAACTTGCAGTTCAGAAACAAAGCACTAAGTTATAGATCATATTTCAAATTTATTTTTAAACTTTAACTATGTGTTTTAATGACATTTGTGACCATAACAATAATAATGATTATGTGTGTACTTATTTAGTATGAAATAAGATTAAGGTTTACAACAAAAAACTTAATTAATAAACAAAAGTAATAAAATATTAATATAAAAGAGCAATTGTAAACAGTAGTATTTTCGAATTTGATATATTTTGCTTTAAATCTTATCTTTACTCTATGAACACAAAATACTCTTAAACAGATTGAATTTTTTTTAAAAAAAAGCGCTTCAATAAGATCAACCTGTTTGTGCCACTACCAGTTCTACCACTCACCCAGGTGGGGCGACGTATCTTCTGTTGGACATTTCAAGGGTGTGACAGGGGGAGGTTTGCTTCTAATGGTGAAGAATTTCTGCTGCTACCATATTCTCAGAATCTACCCTGAATGCCTTTTTCAAAAACAAAGGAATATACGTGAAAAAAAATCACATGAAAGTTGTTTTAGCCCCGATTAAAAAATACCCTCAAATTCTGGTAATTTCAAAATAACTCCAAAATTTAATCTGCTGATTTTAAAAGTTTTTATTTTAAATATAAAGTTGTTTGTCCAAAATTTTTGTTCCTCCCCCCCCCCCTCCTCCCTTTTTCACAAACTGTCACAATTTCACGAACCCCCTCCCCCCCGCCAAGCGTGACATCATTTGTGGACGGCCCCCATACTATTTAAAAAACTATTACAGACGTTCAAGGCATTGAACTTCTCCAATAAATTTCGTCTCTTTTCAAGACAGAAAATTATCTTTTTTTAATTTTAGTTTTTAAAAAAATGAAAACAAAAAGAATTAAGAAATGTAGAAATCCCATTTAAGAGCATATTCTTAAGAAAATAATATCTCAAAATATATTGTCATCAAATTACAATCAGCTGTGCGTAATATAAAATTTAAACTTTTTTTTTTGTTACTTGAAATTTGTGTTGAAGATGCAATGTTTCAGATGTGCTGTGAAAACAAAATTTCCACTTCTTGGATTCGATACTTCATTTTTATTGAATTTAATATATGGAAATAATTCAATAATTTAGAGTCACAATCTTTACAAAGTTAACAAATGGAAATAAAACACTAAAACCTTTATTGTTTATGTGAAATATGAATTTAAAGAAACTATTTTTTTGACATTTCAGAAACATTCATTTCAAATTAAATAAAAACAGTTAGATTAGAATGCTGCATTCTATTTAATAAATCTATGAAGGCAGCGCTAATATTTAAAAATATTTCGAATTTTTTTTAAATTTGCAGGATTTTGTTTCCTGTTTGGAGTTCAATGAGCTCATGAAAATTGGCATGTAGTTCGATAAAATGTTTACTATAAAATATTATTCAAAATTAAAATAATACGAAAAATCCCGATAGAAATCGAAGTAATAACAGCACAATAAAAATTAACAAAATTAAAAACAATCATTGAAATAGTAACGCGCAAATGCAGCAGCAACCAAAATAACAATGGATAGAATAAAGAAAAAAAATCAAACACGAAAGATTAGAGAAAAAAATGGTGGAACTCGACAGTGCACTTTCGCAAGAACCACACACTGAAAGAGTTCAAAAATTCATAATTTTTTTCTGTAAGAGGCTAGACATAACGTCAAAAGATTTAGCCCCCCGTGGCCCAAAAAAACCCAATATGAAGGAGTGAAGAAGACCAAATTTCAGAATACAAGAAAAAACATAAAAACAAGCAAAAAAATAAGAAAAAATAATTAGCTCCAAAAAAACCAGCGGGAGTGTTCTCCCCTAAACTTTCTCGTATACTTCCCCTAAAAGGTGCCATTTCTCCTTCCCCCTCGTGGCTAAAAAAATTCGAACCTATTGTTATCCAGAATCCAATGACTATCAGAAGGTTTTTCATTATAGTGATTGAAAAATATCTAGGTAAAGAATTCAAAGAGATGCGTACCGATTAAAACGCATCTATCGCACACTGCTAGGTTTCACTCTTGCCGTCTCAAGGACAAACTGACGTAATCGCTCCTTTCGCGAGCACAGACGATTGCTTCCGTACGCATGCGCGTGGAGATAGCGGATTGGTTTCAATGGTAAATTATACAGGCCGACAGACAGTCAACCCTTTGAGGTATTTGGCCCAAAATTTCATACGGACCTACATCCATGACGATAAAACTGTGTACCAAATTTTATCCATCTAGCTATTAAAGTTTTTGAGTTATAGTGTTCACATGACTTCGGACATACAGACAGACAGACTTCCCGTTGACGGATTTTGTCCAAAATTTGTTAGAAACCTAAAACTTATGTTTAAAGACCACATACCAAATTTCATCCCCGTAGCTCTCATAGTTTTCGAGTAATCGTATTCACAGACACACAGACATACAGACACACACGATTCCAAAATTGTGTTTTTCGTGGAAACGTGGAGAACGTAAAACGTGGAGATTCGTCAAAATCTCGAGTTCGAATTTTTTGACGATTACAATACTTTCTCTTTGCATACTTCGTATACGAGAAAGTAAAAAGAATGCGTCTTAACTTTATGCCACGGGAGGCTAAATCTTCTGTCGTTATATCTAGACTCTTACAGAAAAAAATCCTGAATTTTTAACCCTTTCGGTGTGGGGTTCTTGAGAAAGTACACTTTCGAGCTCCGCCATTTTTTGTCTTTAATCTTTCCTTTGTGTGTGATTTTCGTCTTTATTCAAAATTAAAATGATATTTTAAATAAAACTTAACTTATTGTTTCTAAAATCGTTTCAAAACGAGCCAGTTCGTAAGACAGAGTTGTATTTATTCCAAAGGATGAGAATTCATTTTCACACAATTATGTAAAGGCAGCAGACGATTTTTTTCTCTCTGACAGCAACCCAAAATTTTTAGAGGCTTATTTCCTCGCCGTATCGTTCGAGCCTCACAGATCTATGAATAGAGTCGCTTCTCAAATGTGTTTGGTAAGCAATATACTTTCGCAAGGTAACCAGACCAGAATCATTAAGAAATTCCATCCTTTAACGAGATTTCCCATGTTCAGGGAATGCACCTTGATGGCTAGATAAAGATAAAAGACGCTAGGGGACCACGGTGGTGAACGTTCTCAAATTACCTTAATAGGCTTTTAACAAATGTGAAAGTAGGAAATGATTAGAAATCGGGAGTTGTTAGTTTTACATTTCCAAAGTGGCAATTATTCGAAATAGTCAACTGAATACAATTGGCTTTCTGGAGACTAAAAACTTTGCTAAGTAAACTGATTTATTAATATTAATGACGGTTGAATTATTTGATTATCTTTTGAAAATGAAAACTCACTCTCCAGTCTAATCCTTGAAATGACAGCTTCGTGAGGAAATGAATAGATATAGAGAGCCGTCGACTTTCCGTTTCCACTATGGCAATTATTCCAAATAGATATAACTAACAGCAATTTTCTCTCTGGAAATTGAAAAGATTTTCTAACTGAACTGATCTAGCAATACTAATGAAAGCTGAGTTATTTGATAAACATTCAAAATGAAAGCTCACCAATCAGTCTAATCAGTGAAATGACAGCTTCGTGAGAAGATTTTTTAATAATGAATTGACTTTATCCTTAGTCTAGGAAGTTCTGATGGGTTTATCCATCTGGAATTGATTAAACACTAGTCTATCTGAACCTGGCTTCTACATCTGGTTAGATGGAAATTAATTTGGGAACTTTCTAGAATAATTTAAGTAACCATGAGGTCGCAATATTAAAAAATGACAGGAGGAAAAGACAGGACATGTCTTTTCAAACAGGCGCTGATGTTAAAGGCGTAGGACTACTTATACTCGCGTGACTCTTTTCCAATTTTCATTTTTTGTGTGACTTCTGTTGTTACCCTTTATCTCTAAAATAAGACATTAATTATGTTTTAAGCATATATAGTTACCGAGATATAGAGGATCGCGTCACCAATTCATGCGTATTTTTGCCCAACTTTGCGATTCAGTAGTCGCTGAACTACAATTCCTATTTTCATTTTTTTTTGTAACTTCTGTTGTTAACCTTTATCTCTAAAATAAGACATTAATTATGTTTTTAACATATGTAATTACCGAGATATAGAGGATCTCCCATACTAAGTTTTGTGGCGTTTTGGCGTGGGAATCAATTTCCTTCTTGAGACCCTAATGGGAGGAACGTAGTCCTACGTTTTAAAAAACTTCTTCATTTCGGGGCCCCAGGCCTGCGCCTGGTTCGCCTAGCCTTTAATCCGCCACTCTGGGAATGCGTATCTTGAAGAGTTTTTTTTTTTTTTTTTTTTTTTAATTTTAATCAGAAATTAAGTGAAGTTTTTCTGCGACGACTTTTGAAAGATCATCACACAAAAAATATTTTTGCATCATCTTAAAATTTAAAAATAAATATGTAAAGATAATCCGAAAGGTGATGTGTAAGCAAGCACCTTCGAAATAAAGTAGCAATAGTTGATCCAATAAATACTTTATCCCAATTTCTATTTACCCATTTGACTTAAAACTTCTGATGCAAATTATATCCACTAGATAACATAATCATAATTTAATTAACATCCGTGACCAGAGTTGAAGATTTTACGCACAAAAGCGGCGAGTCTTACTAAGTGAGTTACATGGTTACAAAGAGAGCTTTAAAAATACGTAGAGAGTTTAAATAGTTGCAAAAGGGATTTGATTTGATTTGATTTGGGGTTTTTTGGGGATTTTCATCAACACAGACTATTATCCTCTATTCATTCCAAAGTTCTTTTCAATCCGTAATCAAAAAAGAGATGAAAATTGCCATCAAAAGACGGGCTAAAATATTGCCAATCTAATTCGGTCAAGGGAAAAAAAATGGCACCCTTCTAGAAAGGCCTCCATATTCTTTTTCCGGCAAAAGGGAGAGTCCACGAAAAATCTCTTGACTCTGGGAGTTAAAGTAAAAGTGTGATTTTCTAAGATTGAAGTAGAAGTAATTCGTTTATAATTAAAAATTATGTGGCGTTAAAAAGGATTTAATTTAAAAAAAGATTTAAAAGTTAAATCGTTACATATATATCTCTTCAATGATATTCACTTAACGGTCGCAGTTTTTTCTCATAACTTTAATAAATTTTTAAAAACTAGATAATACCGCTCAGAACATCTGCGCTCCTTTATCTGCACACCATGCATTTTCGCGCGAATTGGCGCATTCTGGTTTCTGATACTTAAGCTCGCCAAAAATACGGCAAGCGTCAACTATTGCCAAGAAAGAAATTGAGCCAAGCTGGCGATTCGGCACTCTAAGAAAATTCGCCAAGACAAAAAAAAATGACGGGAGACTGTCTTTTTCAAACAGCCACTGATATTAAAGGCTTAGGACTACTTTAATCGAGTGACTCTTTTGTTTCTCGAAGTCCCTCGGTTTCTCTTTGTTACTCGCGATACGCTTTTGTCTCTCGAAAGTACTCGCGATACTCTTGTTTCTCGAAGATACTCTCAATTTTCTTTTGTTTCTCGAAGGTACTCTCAATTCTCTTTTGTTTCTCTGAAATACCAATGTATGGAAAAGTGGCGAAATAAAATGAAACTAAGGTTGCAATGAAAACTGTTTTATTTCTTAATAAAATATATTACAATGTCAATTCTTTTGTTTTGAATTCTTTAATCGTGTGTGGATATGTTACAATTCTGTGTAGGATCGGTCGATGATATGAAAAGTAACGTACATAATTTAATAATTCGGGACTAATGTTTATTGTAAAAGTTGAATCTATATATGAATTCTCCAGGGTACCAGGATAAATTGTTGGCACCATGTTCAAATCAAAATGCTTCTTCATGAAACTGAACGCTTTCTCATTCCTTTTGACATCTATATTAAAGTCACCCATAACAATAATTGGAACATCTTTATCTATACGAAATTCCTCATCGATCAGCAAACTTGTCTCCGAATATTTTATAAGTGTGCTGAATAAGAACATTTTCAAATGGGATGCATCTACTCCCGGATGAATGTCAACAGAAGATAGTATACAACGCGACTGACCATTAATTGTAATATCGGAATTACAATTATCTTAGAACTAACAATTACAATTATATTTGCTGAACTACAATTCCGATCTTCAATTTTTTTTTTTTGTAACTTCTGTTGTTACCCTTTATCTCTAAAATAAGACATTAGTTATGCTTTTAACATATGTAATTACCGAGACATAGAGGATCTCCCATACAACGTTTTTGTGGCGTTTTCCCAAGTAAAAATGTCAGCAAAAACCTTTTAAAAAAACCTTCAGGAAAACTGCAGGTATTTGGGACAAAAAAAACTCTGCATTTTCCCTTCATATTTCTGTCCGAAATACCTGCAATTTTCCTGAAGGTTTTTGCTAACTTTTTTTCAGATGCGAAGAAACAAACCTGCGTCTTACCTGCATGCTTTTATGCAAAATACTGCGGATAAAAAAACCTGTATCTACAGTTAAGTTTTTTCCCCTTTTTTTTTATCTGACGTCATATTAGAGATTTTCATCGTGTCTCGAGTTATCTGGAATGTCAATTAATTAGGAATCATAATTAATCAAGGCTTAATTATTAATTTCAACTAATTTAATGAATTAATTTTTAATTGAACTTTACTTGTACGACAAAACTTCAAATTCTTCCGAATCGGGGATCGAACCCGCGTTCCTAGAGTTGGCAGGCAAGCGTGCTATCCCCTATACCCGATAGGACTTCGGAAAGGTGGTGACAAATAATCTATTTAAGTTTTAACTTCACCCTCTAGGAGCGCCATCCAGTGGTGTAAAAATCAACTATTGACAGAACACGTAATGTGTTTTAAAGTTAGCTTATATGAGTGACAACAGGTTACTGCTACATGTCTAAACAATTAGACCATGCATGGACAAGCGATGGAAAATTATTTCCGAAAAGTTTCTTTCTTTCTTTAATATTTTTATAATGCTTATTATGTTTTTAATATTTTTTTATAATGTTTAATATGATATTTCACACATAAATATTTTTTTCGTTTATTTCTTTATTTTAAACAAAAAGGTTTTTTTCAATTTGTCATTTTTCCTACGAAACGATATATATATTTATATGACTTTAAAAATAATCTTTTTTAAATATTTTTTTCTATTCAAAAGTAAATCAAGATTTCCATTCTACTGAAAAGAAGAATTTATTATGCTTATTACAGATTAAAATTTCTTATTGTCGTGTTTCATATGGAAAATGCTTAATTAATAATTAATTAAAAATTAAGTTTTTTTCCGCCAAATTTTAAAAGTTACATTTTACTTCAAATATATCTTTTTTATATATTAAACCCTAGCTCTCTCCCCTTCCCTCTTCTCTCTATCCAGTCCTACTTCAAGCTGTTTGAATCCGAGTTAGATACCATATTCTATAAAACTGTATGAAACCCAAATAAAATTAAAAAAACATTCATATTTCATGCATCAAAAGCAATTTTCATTTTTCTTCAAAATACCTGAAGTAAAATCTGCTTTAAAAAAAATCTGCTAAGTCATTGAAGGTAAATTGAAGCCTATAAACTTGTTGAAAAAAGCCTGTATAAAACCTTCAAAAAATCTGTACATTTCTCGAAGGAAACCTGCAGTTTTCATTTTCCTTCAAAATCCCTGTAGAAACCTTCAAAATACCTGTAAAATCTCATTTTTTAAAAAGGTTTTTTGCTGATTTTTTTACTTGGGTTAGCGTGGGAATCAAATTCCTTCCTGAGACCCCAATGGGAGGAACGCAGTCTTACGTTAAAAGTACCAAGTGCTGGGCTTATAACTGAATAGTACTTAATATATGATGTTCACTAATACTAAGTCCATGGTGTTCAACTCAATTTGTGAATTTAACACGCTGCCTGACTTAAACTATTTTGACATTTATCTGAAAGTTCTTTGGCCCGCCTAAGTCCATCTGCTTCATTTCTAACGGATGTCTTTTAAATTATTTCATCTAAAGTGTCATTATTTTGCAAGATATATAGTGAACTCCACGTCCTAAACTCATTTTCTTTGTCAAGAAAAAGTTGTTTTACACTAGAACGAATATAGCAGCAGTGTATGCTTATGAAGTTATGCCTAACATGGTTACCGGTTTTGTTTTCTAAACAAGCCAATCCAGGGCCGGATTACTAAATAGACAAAGTAGGCAACTAACTGCCTATGAGCCCGCACAGCTGTTGGGGGCCCCGAGAAAATTGTTTTGTGGTACTATGTGGGTAATCAAATTTGGGGCTTACGATTGATTTACAAGGCCCATATACTTAAACGTATTCAAATTAAGTATTGCTTAAATTTCAGAACCTTATTCTTCGAATTTTTTGCATGTTTTCGAATTTGCTTACAGATCAATGTGGTCCAGTTTTTTTGGCAGTTGGCTGACAAATTCAGAAGTCAACAGTTCTGGAAATCTTTGTATTAGAATATTAAGATTCTGTCAAATATGTCTTATAAATTTTTTAAATGTTAAAATTTTGTTTAAAATTACTTTTAAATTTAAATTTTATCAAACACGATTTAATTTTTTTTATATAATAAAACCAAATCTTTTGATGGTGATCCGCAATTTAAATATTTTTTTTTATTTCAGATTATCATAATATGTGTTACTTAGAAACCCCCATGTATAGAGGTTAAATTAAAATCATTAAAAAAAATCTGATTTTGGAAATTGGAAAGGGTAAAGGGGCCCCGAAACTAACATGGCCTAAGGGCCCCGCAGGGCTTAATCTGGTCCCTGAACCGATCGTTGGCATCGACAGAAGAGAAATTAATCTCTTTTCTCTGCCACGTACGTTAGCATTTTATATATATAGATATTTTTATATGATTCGCAACAATATATTTCATTGTAGTATTGAAACTATTTTCATTGTTTCGTCAAATCGTTTAAACCACATTATTTTTTTCCATTTCTAAAGCCATGTCAACAAAGTTTGTCAACTTTCATATATCTACTAAAAATCATCGGGATTGGTCTCCCCTAAACTTTCTCGTATACTTTCTAAGTGGAGATTCGTTAAAATCTCGAGTTCGAATTTTTTGGCGATTACAATACTTTCGTCTTGTATACTTCGAATAAGAGAAAGTAAAAAAACAAACAAAACTAAAATCAAATATATATTGCCACGTTTTAAAAAATATTACTTTGAAGCTGGTGCGATCAAATAGGCAATGCAATGAATACTAAAGTGAAAATTCTGCTTTGGAAATTAATTCCCAAGAAAAAAATTTATACTACTACAACCATAACAATTGCAAAAGCGATTGAATAAAAAATTTGAGGAAATAATTAGATCAGTTTGAATTTCATTTACAACAATAAAAACATTGTTACAATTCATGTTTGAAAACATTAGTAATGTCCCGAAGTTTACAACCGCCGTGCGCCGATACACAATATGGCGCGTAGTATGAGATTACACAGACCGACAGACAGTCAACCTTTCGACGGATTTGGTCCAAAATTTGATACGGACTTATATTCATGATAATAAAACTGTGCACCAAATTTCATCCCTCTAGCTTAAATAGTTTTTTAGTTATGGTGTTCACAGACAGACATAATTCCAAAATTGTATTTTTCGGACTCAGGGAGGTCTCAAACGTGGAGATTCGTCAAAATCTCGACGATTACAATACTTTCTCTTTATATACTTCGCATACGAGAAAATAATAAAAATCAATGTGTTTATGTCTGCTGGCGCTCGACATTAAGGTTGACATTCACGAGGAGAGTGTTCCAAGTCATTTGGAGGGCTAATCACCAGACTGAACCAATTTCCAGCCCATCAGTTTAGGTGGGGCATTCACGTGTACGACTGTGCCAACCGCAAACCCATCACCTAAAGGCAACTCGATCCCCTAGGCTGCTGCGCCTCCATCCCCCCCCCCGCTTTCAAAACGGCTTCCCCCGCCCTGTTTTCTTCAGTCTGACTCAGGGCTCGACGTCATAATATATACAGAAAGTTTTTCATTGGTTGTGACGTCGAACAAGGACGTATATTTAAGCCCCGTGTGTTTTGTATTTCCAAAGGATGCCCGAAGTTCCCCAAGATAACCATAAATAAAAATAATCAAACATACGCCCAAGAAGTTAAAAATACCCCAAAACCAGATTCTTCTCATCCCCTAGGAAACAGCGTCTCAAACAACGTACTACCAAATCAGGACATGAACGAAGTTACCGACCTCCTAAAAGCAATAAAAATAATTAAAAATGCCTTAAAAGAATTCCCAAACATCTTGGAAATTAGTAAACAGCTTAAATACTGCAAAGACAAACAGGACAGATTTAATCTTCAACAAATTTTTAATTAAAAAGTAATCCTCCTGCAATCTCTGTCAAGAAAGTTTCCTTCTCTCCCCCGTCCTCCAACCTGCAACGTCTTCTGATTGGCCGCCAAGACATCACCAACAAACCTACTTAAAACGGACCACGACGTACTCCGCACCCCATCATCTCGTCTCTATTTCCAGAGTAGATACCTGAAGAGCCAGCTTGTTATCTCCTCGGCGCGTTTAACTTTTTTCTTTTGAAGCCGACGTTACAGCTCACAATTCGTTGTGTGTGTGTGTCTCTATGTGTAATAAGAGTATTTATTTAAAACCTCGACTTTTCCCTCAACCATACTGCTCTGCTACTTCCCATCAATTTGGCACATAAATATTTGCAGGGTGGTAATATGCACTTCGAAGAAATTTTCAATTGAAATTTCAACTATTTAAAAATTAATCAAAATTTTGCAGTTTTTCGTTAATAACTTCCGGAGACATTGTCACACAAAACTGATTTTTTAACCATCTTAAAATTCAAAAAATTACCTTCTTAATGATAACAATTCAGTTGTAGCCTAAACTTTTCCTTAGTTTTAATAAATTTTCAAAAAATATTTTTATGGATAATTGACAGTACTTTTAATTGTTGCAATAAAATTCAATCCGTTTTCATTTTTATAGAAATATTTAATTCCGTGTAATATCCTTTTGTGCTTTCATTTAATATACAAACAACACTAGAACTTTTTCAGTTTAAATTCAAATATCCTTTAAATTTTGGAACATTATTCTAACAACATTCCTAATTACTACTCTTTGCAAGTTTTAGATTATGTTATTTTATACTTCTAAAAAAATACGTTACTTTATGATTTAAAAAATGTCCGATGTTATAATTATATAGTATTTAGATTAAGTTTTTTCAATTTTTTTAACTATTTTGCATGAAATTACTTTTAACTTTTTATTTTGCCTTTTTTATGCGATAGACTAAAACCTACTCTCTTGCAAGTGATTTGCAAGTAAATGTTTTGCTATTTCAGTTTGTCAAAATTTGCTACTGAAAACTTTTTATACAGAGATCAAAATAAAATCAATAAAAATACCTGATTTTGGAAGTTGATGAGGGGGAAAGGGGCCAACGAGACTTGTATTGAATAAGGGCCCGTAGAGGGCTTAATCCGGCCCTGGTAAATAATATTTTTTTGTCATCTCCAATTTCTTTTCTTCGAAACTATGTTTTTACTTTCTTGTATACAAAATATACAAAGAGAAAGTATTGTAATCGTCAAAAAATTCGAAATCGAGATTTTGATAAAACTGCACGTTTTAGACCTCTCTGAGTCCGAAAAACACAATTTTGGAATTATATCTGTCTGTCTATGAACGCGACAACTCGAAATCTATTACAGCTACAGGAATGAAATTTGGTATGTGATCTTTACACATAATTTGTAGGTATCTATCAAATTTGGACAAAATCCGACTACGGGGAGTCTCTCTGTCCGCGTTCATGTGAACACGACAACTCAAAAACTTAAATAGCTCGATGGATAAAATTTGGTACACAGTTTTATCATCGGGAATGTAGGTCAGAATAAAGTTTTGGACCAAATCCTTAAAAGAGTTGACTGTCTGTCGGTCTGTATAATCGCATACTTTTGAACACGATGACACCTAAACCGTATGGCTTCGATGAATAAAAATTTATATGTGATTTGCTTTCAATCGGTTAAGAAAATGCATTCAAATTGCAATTTCGGTTTTCTTTATCTTACGCAGCCTTACTGCGTAATCGCGACGGCTTCTTGATTTTACTTCCGCTTTTCACCTTGCTGCGTGAAACTCGTGGTATGCCGTTTTACTTATTTTTTTCTCCACTTGCGTCAGGGACGCTTGGTGCATTTTACTGCCTTTTAGTTGTTTTTTCTCTACATGTGTTAGGGAGTATGCGAGAAAGTTTAGGGGAGACCACTCCCGCTGGTTTCTTGTTGTTTTAATTTAGCAGTAGGCAACATTGTCTTTTCGACGCAATAATTCTTTGTTTATCAGAAAGAACGGGGTCAATTCATGCTCTTGTAATATCTCTCAAGTACGCCGCGGCAGTTTAATGTCGAATTCATTGCGCATCTTGCTGGAGAAAAAAGTGTAAGACGATATGCATTTAGATGTTGAATAACATACGAAATCATTAATTATATTTCGTGTGTGATCATGCTGTAACATAAATTGATTTCATTTATCCGTCACAGGTATGAAAAGAAAATATAACATTTCATGAATTCAAAATTAATTTTGTTAGCAAATCCTTCACTTATTTGGATGGCAGGATTATATGAAATCGGACTTGCAGTTTTAAGTATAACTAACGTCGCATTGAATACTTTATTTTGGTTTTCCTAACACACATTTGCACAATAATGCAATTTATTCAATTTCCAATGGAAGGGTTTTCTGCTTGTTTATTTGCGATAAAGTAGGACTTCCGCCTTATCCATCAACTTTTGGTGATAATGTTAAGTCAATGGGAATCTTCAAAATTTCAACACTTTGTGTGAAGATATTGATTAATGTTTAAAGTGGAGTTTTCTAATGTTATGGTTTAAGGATACTTTGAAAATATTAAATTTCATGTTCCTATTGTTGTGGCTCTCAATGTTTACTTAAAATAAGAGCCTAATTTTGTGGAAAGATTACCATAATTATTCTTTATCGCTCTTTTTGGCGCGTATTGTGTTCTCAAGAAAGAATTGATTCGAACTTGGCGCTTGATATGGAATCCATTTGGATTTGGCGATCGCTTAAATTGTAGGGTTACTGAAAAGTGGAAAGTGAACCGTCACCACGAAAGTTATGTGAAACTAAAATAAAAAAATCAGAAAACTCGTCCATAGGTTTGTTTTTACTTGATTTTTATCAAGTCGTTAAAGAATAGAAAATTCAGTAAATCTGTTGCTATTAAAGTACTGTTTGTTTTTTTTAAGCGTTTCCCTCTGAATTTCCCATTCGAAACGCAGGTTATCACCGTAAGTTAAAAACACAAACATATTACAAAACGCGTTATTCTCATATGTAAAAGAAAAATTGATGTAAATCGAAAGATAGCATACAACTCTGTTGCCATTTTGAGAAAAAAAATGAAATTTGCTAGGAGAAAACTATATCGGATTGATATGGACGAGTGTCCTGTTTTGTTTATTTTGGATATCAGGTAACATGAAAAAGCAATCCAAAAAGCCTTTCAGAAGCCTGAAATCTATCGCACATTGTTAAACTACATCTCTTGGCTCAGTTATTAGCAGTACCAGCCAGAAAAGAAAAGATAAGATTTTCTTAACTGTGACTGTAACTACCCTCAATATCTGAGTTTAAATCTGTAAACAAAACGTGGATTACCGGCGTGTGAAATTTTTTGTATAAGTCCATGATGAAATTTATGGTAAAGGTATCTGGTGTTGGTAGGTCAGGACGTCTTACAGATTTTCCAAAGCCATTTAATAATGAAATCTTCAAAACTCCGATGATTATGGCTTACACACGAGGAGGCACTATTCCTCACTTAACATTTAATTCAGTGCAGAGACTGGAGGACCAAAAAATGCTTCTTCTTCAGACCCTACCAACTGTCGTAGAATTCAAAGATCCTGTAAAAGAGCAAGGTAAGGGCCTGAATGCTTTTGTTGGTTTGCCAGAATATCCATTTCATGTGTCGGTACAAGATCCAGGTACCTTGACTCCAACTGGGTTTAATGTTAATAAAGGAGTTTCTGTGTGGTGTGAAGGTGGAAAGAAAAAATTGACTCCAGGTGAATTTATGGAAATTATAAAATCATATCGTCCAGTGTCCTACCAAGCTCTGTGCGACAGTGACACACCATTGGGTTGCTCAAAAAAACGATTAAACAAATCAGTAGATAACTCTCTGAGATTTTTAGACTCATGTTTAGAAGAACATCAAGACTGTAGTGAACTCTGTGATGTTGCTGTCTTCGGAACCATTCAAGGTGGTTATGATTCTTTCTTGCGGAAAAAATCTGCGACAGAAACTGCTTCTCGAGCTGTAGATGGTTTTGTAATTGATGGTTTTCATGTGAATGGTCCTGATGTAGAGAATGTAGATATTCCAAAAATGAAGGAATTACTGAATGAAATATTTCTTATCTTACCTAAAGATAAACCAAGAATTTTACATGGAGCATTTGAACCAGAAATCATGCTTGAAGCTATTAAATATGGAATTGATATATTTGATTCTTCCTATGCTTATACACTTGCAGAAACAGGAGAAGCAACCATATTTCCATTAAGCAAAATTCCAGAATATTTCTTGAATGAAATCACAAACTGTGCAGCTAAACGTACCAAATGTTCATCCGTATTAACTCTTAAGGATGATTTGTACAAAGCCGATTTTCATCCAGTTCTCGAAAAGTGTGAGTGCTACACCTGTAAACATTACACCCGTGCATACATTCATCATCTTCTGGTAACTTCTGAACTGCTGGCACAGATTCTTCTAATGATTCATAATCTACATCATCTATCAAACTTTTTTAAAAGCATACAAAATGTTCTGGATAACCAGAATGAAATTTAGTCAGCAGCTATTCCTTTGTTCAAATTGCTTTCTCTTGTCTCAATCTTATTGTTATGTTTTATAATGTGATTTTAATAATCATTACAATAACTCAATAAATCAAGTTTCATGAAAGGTAAGATGAAAAATTCATTAGATGATACCAAAGTGAAATCGTATGTAATTCATTTGATTTGAGATGTATGAACATATCATGCATGAAAGATTTTTGTATCAATTTGTTATATTTTATATGGATGCATTAAATATCTATTTTTTTTTATTTTATATTATTCTTATTTGACATTTTTTTTTTCAAAATTCAGAGTAATTTTCTGAATATGAAAGCAATTTTTGTAAAATGTTGTGGAAATTGAATTAAGCAACTCTTATTTGTTACTTGAAAATTTTGGTTTAGGTAAGTCATCATAGAGGCATAATAAATTAAGGATATTTCAGATTTATATATATACAGTGAGCAGTTGCATATTAAATGTATATATGGGGGGAGAGGGGGCACCTTTCAACAGTTAGCACTTCTATCTACTGGCAATGCTATTTGATCAGCTAATAGGTGGCTAATCAAGTTTCATAAGAGAACATCTTCTGGCAATAGGCTTCATTCCATTTCTCAAACCATGAGTTTTGTTATGGAATGAGATCTGATTTGTGACCTGCTAAGTAAAAACTGAAATTTCTTTGGTTAACCTGGAGTTTAGGGTGTGTATTCAGTTGGTTTACCTTAAGTTCGCCAATTGTTTGTCGCCAAGAGAGAGAGTGCCAGAACATTTGTTTTGGATGCAAGTTGAAAATTTTTTTGGCGTCATTTGTACATGTGCCTACAATGATTTGTTTACCGGTCTATGGTGCAAGCCCTTAATTTTGCCTCAATTCCTTTGGTCCACTGTCTCCTCTCTTCAATTCAATTGCTCGGCATATGAATTTGAATAATACTTCATTTGGAATTCTTGATCATATACCAAACAATTTTTTTCAATAAGAGTACTTTTCCGTTAGCCGGGCGTGACTAAAAAATCGCCAAATAATGTAGAATTCCGCCAAATTTCTTGCAACCATTCTCTTGGTGACTTGGCTCGCGTTTGGTTCTCAATTGGTGACATTTGCGCCCGGCTAACGGAAAATCGCTTCGCTTGGCAACTTGGCTCGCGTTTGGTTCACAATTGGCGACATTTGTGCCCGGCTAACGGAAAAGTTCCTAATAACTGTTCTTTTCTATTCTATTTCTAGTCAATGGCTCTAAAGTCTAATTAATGCTGGATAGCAAAACAAGTGTAAACCAGTTTTTAGGTCAGTTCAGGTTAGGTTCGGTAAAGCAATTTTTAGTTCCTTTTTTTTTTCCTGCAATCAAAAATTAATAAACTCAATACTTGTAACTGTTTTGACAGTTGATTTGAATTTATAAAATCAATTTGAAATCAAAATTGTTTACAAAAAATATTCTTATTTTTGGACACAATATGGCAGAAAAAAGAAACTGTGAAGTGGTTAATGGCAGCATGTGGGGCACCTTTCAACAAACATTGTGGGGGGGGGGCGCATTTCAACACTGTTAAAATGTATCCCTCATATTAAGGATGTATTAATTTAATTAAGTAACTTTGAGATTTGGGCAAGATAGTTTGAACTTACATAAAGAAGCATAATAAGCCAGAAGAAAAAGATTTCAAAGGCTATGAAAGCAGTTCAAGATAGCATGTCTCTGAGAACAGCTGCAGACTTATATGGAATGCCTTATTCTACATTGATTTATAGATTTAAAATAAGTGAAAACAGTTTGGTCTTGATGATAACATAACATTGGATACTTCATCCAACTGCTTTATCTCCAAGTATACTTGTCGACAAGTTTTCACCATATGAACTATGGTCTGACTTGCAAACAAGTGCAACAGCTTGCATATGATTATTCAAAATGTCTGGGCTGGAGCACTTCAAGTGGTTGAAATAAAAATAATATAGCTGGAATTCATTGTGTTAAGGATTTTATGAATTGTCGAAATAATGGGATCATTTATGTCAAAACTGAAAGTAGCACAAAGAGACTGGAACAAATAATGAAAACAAGAAAAATTTTCTTAGATCACTATATATTTGTTATATTTCAATAAAATTTATGTTCATTTGAATGAAATGAGTCATTATGTATTTGTTGAAAAGTGCCTCATGGATGGGACACATTTCAACAGATTTAGGCTTCAGTTGAAATGCATAATTTCACCTTTTAGCTACGACCAGGAACCTTAGATACAAACTGAGTACTAGCTGCCTAAAATTCTGTTGCAACCAATGATACTTAATACGGAAATAAAAAATATATACTTTCTATGAAAATGAGGTTATACTAAAAATTGTTGAAAGGTGCTCCTCTCTCCCCTATAATATTTTATTTCGACAAACAAAAAAAAACAGGGCGGCTTATGTTACTGCTTATAAGTTTCTGAAATTACTGTTTTGTAATTCCAATTTGGACTACCAGGTAAAGTTATCTGACAGAAAAAATATTAAATACCAATTTTATAAATGGATCTATTAAAAATTGTTTATCACATATACAAATAGGATGCGAGTATCAGTAATCTGAACATTGAGAATACCTTCTATCTTTTCACTTATCTTACAGAAGTATTTGAAAATGATTGTAAAAATTATAATATTTTTCTTGAAAGATTCTAGAAGGCTGCCATTTCATCAAGTACTTCAGAGAATAATGGTTGCAAAGAGAATGAATGCTATTGCAAAAATTTTCTTTTACAAAATAAACTGAAGATAAAAATGGAGTTCCAAGACAAATGGTTAAAAAAAGAAAAAATTAACACACATATTTCCAATATTTTATTTGTCTGACTTCGTTTAAGGTTTACGTATTATACGAGGAGTAAGTAGGAGGGAGCCAAAGAGGTGTTTATCTCGTCTCATTCTCGGCAGCACTTAACGTAAAACAAACTTACTATCAATGAATACATGCCTAAAACCATAGGTTGGATGAGATTGGTAACATACTTTAAATAATATAGGGGTTTTTTGTTGAATCATATATTAGTAATTTGTTTCTTAACAGTTTATAGATAATAAATTATTGTAATATGTATGTGTGTTTGTAAAGTTGAGACTTTTTAAGAACATTTGTGTGTAAAAGTGTGTCTTGGTTTAAGAGAATTATAATAAAAGAAACATTTTAGTCAATACTTTATGGGAACTTTGGTATTGAAAGGTAAATGTATGTTTCTGAAGTTTATCTTTGTATGTTTTTATCCAAGCAGAGAGAATGATTATCGTATGTATGCATGTTTTATCACCCAGAGAGTAGTAATTTTGTTTAGCGATGTAAATTTTGTTTAAATCCCTGAGAATAATAATTACTCCTAAGATACACTATACAATAGCTTGATTTACTTGGCTATAAATTGAAATTTTTGTTTTAATCGTTTTGAGAATACTCAATAAAAGATTTTACAATCTTATGTCTGTATGTGTTTAACTTATTAAAACCATAATGTTTGGGACACTGATAGATACTCACCTTCAAATGTTGTTGTTAGATAACCTATGCAGTGGATTTTGATGATTTAAAAACTGTTATTGGAATGATTTCTGAGACTGCACAGCTCAATTGCAACAAAAAACAGCATCAATGAGTTTACAGACAGTATTGAATCAGAAAAATTTAAGATTTATGTGAATAAAAAAAGTAAAAGGTAAAACTTCAAACTTGCATGTCTCGTTACAAAGTAGTGCTAACTCCCTGTGATTGAGTACCTACTAATAAAAGGGTGATGCACCCAATAAAGAGGCATATAAAATGAATGTCTAGAAGGTGGGAAGCTTTTAGACTATTTACATTGATATAATATTTAAAATTAAAGATAGGGTCAAAAATCTATAAATGGCAATGAAAATTTAAGAAATATCCAGAATACTGCCTGTGTTTTCAAGAGAATATCACCCTAAAATGTGTGAAAGGAAAAACAGTTTTCGAGTGAGATTTGCACAGATACTTTGAGACAGAAGAAAATTTTAAAGATTTATGCACGAAAATGGACAAGGATAATAAAGAGGAAAGGAAGTGGACGTGGCAAGAACATCTATGTAACTAAAGTTTCTTCATGTTTCATTCAAATAGAGATAATGATTAATCAGATGTATGTACATGTTTATAGGTGTCTTAATTTTTTTTTTATATGGTTGTATAAATTTTTTTTAAGCACAGAGAGTAGTATTGTATCCTATCATGTAGTATTTTGTTTTGCACCGAGAATGATATGATTTTTTTGAGTTTTAATATTAGATATGAAGTAAACCTTTAGGTGGGAGAATAACCTATTATCCAAACCACTATGGCTCTTTTAGTTCATTTTTTATCATTCATTATTTGATAATTTGCATTTTATAGTTTATACTATTATTTAATTTCTAGTGTGTGTTTGTAGTTTTGCTAGCTACATGAATAATTATTCAAGATTTGGGGTTTTTCATGCATTTCCAATTCATTATTTTTAAAATATATAAAATGGTTGTTTTATTGACTAGATCTCAAATGGATTTATATGAATTATTTTTAAGTGTCATAAAATGTAATCAATTCTTTTTTAGAAAAAAATTCATTTAGTTATTTTGAGTTTTAATTAGTTTTAATATTAAATTTTTTTTTAGCTGAGGGATTTAAAGTGTAGTACTTCACACATTTTTCATTACTATAAAAGCTTTTTCCATCACTTTTCTTAAAAAGAATCTTTTTTACTTATCATTTTTAAACCTTTAAACATATAGGAATTAACTCGAAGTTCATTAGTATGCAAACAATCCCATAATACATTTCAATTTGTGTATAAAAAATTAAAATTAGGTTGAATACTAATTAACCCATGTTACAGTTTGTGTTTTTAAATCTCATCTTTTGTCCTTATTGCATGTAGCATGTCACTACAATAATTGTTGAAAATGTCAGCCTTTAATTGCATTACTTATTAATACAAGATTACTACGAACCAGCTGGTATTACCGAGGCGCTAGTATTCATTTATAAATTTCTCTTGTTCTGTTTGACCATCATTCAAACAACAGGTTGAAGCTTACAAAATATTAAGATTAAACAAAGTGCAAATTTTCATTTTATATTGCATAAACAAGTACATTTATTTCATATAGCTGCTCATCTTCAGAATTTATATAGGTGAGTTCTTATAAACTTTAGTGGTAGTCACATAAAAAAATACTTCAATGAAAATCAATTTTGTGGAATGTAATTTTTTGAAAACTGACTGTGTTTTAGCAGAAGTCTCTGCTGTTTAATTCTTTGTCAAAGTTGTTGTCATACTTCACATGACTGGAATCTTCAGCATCCATGTCATCCCTACTAATAAGAAAAGAGAAAGTCTGTTAGTGTTGTCATTTGGCATCTACAGAACAGACTGTTGAACTTAGAGCTACTAATTTGGTAAGGTATACTTTGGAGGGTGGGAATGTGCACCTCAGCGTCTTTTTTACAATTTTTATTCAAATTTTAATTATTTAAAATGTGTAATTTTGGCCCGTTTGCTGACATTTTTCTGTAATAACTTCAAAGTAATTAACCTTCCAAAAATTATTTTATACCATCTAAGTGGAAAATTCACATTTCTAATGTTAGTTTCAACTCTGTACATTATTTCGGCAAATTTTAAAATGTTTTGAAAGCATTATCTATTTCCTCTGAATGTGAATGTCACTGAATCTATAACACCCTATGGATAAGGTCACGGAAAATTGTTTCTCTGGGAGGTATAGGTTGCCCCCTTTGTCCCTTCTTCGAGATGACGTCGAAGCAATTCACCTGTACCGATTGGGAGGCAGGGTTACTGCGTTATGCAAAAAAGATTTACAGTTCACTACCGAAAATTTTTCCCCAAATTAAAAAATTTTTAAATTGATTATGTTAAGATAAATGCAATTTTTTGAATTTTCAAACATTTTAAACCATTTTATGTATAACCCTCTATTCCATTTTGAAATGTGAAAAGTGACCTTTCCTCCGATATTGAACTTGATGCTATGGAATTTTTTGTAGAATTTTATCAAACTTTTATTCCTGCTTATTGTATGCTTTACCAATCCTTCAACAAACTGATTAGAATACACACACAGAGAAAACAGATAATGAAACATCAAATTAAAAAAGAATTGAAACAGCTTTTGATGTTATAAATGTTTTTATACATAAAATTTCTAATGTTTTTGATTGCATATGATTGATGATGTTTTAAAAGACTTATACCATTTTATCAAAATTAAAGGGCATTTCAAATTGTAACATACAATTTCAAATTAATATTTGAGCATAAGCAGCTAAAAACTGCATTCATTTAAACTCTTCTCTGAAATTTCATTTGAATTCATTTTGAATTTATGCATCTAAGATGAACTTTTTTTACTATTTCATATTGGATGCATCTCTATTTAATTTTTGATTTTGGAACTAATTGTTTTATTTAAAAAAATAAACGAAAAATCTTTTTTGATATTTTACTTAATTTATAAAAGTCATTTGTTGAGGTTTCAAGTTTTTCTCCCAAAAAATGACAGTTTATCTTTATTTACAGATTATTAACATTAAATAACCAAAACACTATTTCAAACATCATGCATGTTGTATTTTTGATATAACCTAATCATTTTAAGTTATAAGCTCTAATATGGGTGAACAGCTGGTTGCTGAAAGCGCCTAGTACACATAGTTCTAGTAGTAGTAAGTTTAAGAGGTACCTATTTTATTTGACTCGTAAGGTTAAATTAAATCTATAGCACAGTTTAACATTATAAGAATGCAACTTTCTTGCTACAGTGGGCAAGTTGTGCATTTATCACCTCTTGAGAATAGCTTAACAACAAGATAAAGTTTCTTAAAAGAAGTTGTGAGTCCCTAAAATAATGCAACAAACTCAGCTTTCAATTTTAGCTAAGAACTCTATTTTACTTTCAACATCAGGGTAAAATATTTTATCAAAAGTAAATAAATTTACAAACACAGGAAAAATTTAAATTTCTCTTGTATACATTTATTTATATATCATCTGAATTGCAGCAATCTCATATATGCATATGGACTCATATTTATGGTTTTGAAACACCTCTAAAATTTTGAATTTATTTTTATTAGCTCATTTCAAAGTATAAAAGTATCTTAAGGGATAAATGATTTATTTTAGTAGAGCAATAAATTTAGAGCTCAATCTGTTGTTAATAATAATACAACAAATCCTTAGGTATCTTCAATTCTTTATTAGAAAAGTTCCTCCCTTTTTGTAATGAATGTTGTTCAGAAATTAGACAATTTTCGATGTTTCTGATAAAGAATGAACAGATAATATGTTTGTTGTTTGTAGTGCATAAAAGTATAATGAAGTAAGCTAATCTTTGAAATCAGTAAATATCCATTTTCCATAATCATATTACTTTACATTAACTTATTCGAATTTCATTCCAAATATATTTTCAACAAAAACTTATTATACTAGAGGTAAAACATTAAATTAAGTCTTAGAGAAATATTTCATGAACACATAAAAAAGCTTTATCTTTCTTGAGGTGATTCTACTTAAGTTTTCCAATAAGAGTAGCCTTTACAATCTAAAAATGCATTCTATACTGGTATTTTTTTAGACGGAGAAACTCCATCTCACTCGTTATATGATATTAAAAATGATGAAAAATGAACAAAACTGATTTGAAATATCACAATTATGGTAAAGATATTTAGTTCTGAAAACAATCTAGAGATAAATATCAACAAATAAAATGTG
>BGPR01000122.1:1148309-1160183 GCA_013235015.1 Araneus ventricosus | reverse complement strand
ACCATTTGAATTTTAATTATATGCTCAATTTTATCAAATCACCTGAATATACTGTTCAAGGCATCAAAAATTTTATGCTTCATTTGGAAAACCATATCGACACCCAGTTTGAAAGAAACTACTAGAAAAAGTGTTTTTAAGTTGCAATACATTTGCCATTGACTCTTTTCACTAGTACAAAACAGCATCAATCTCAAACTTAGCTTTTATGAATTTCAAATTAGAGTAATGTAAAGTCAGATTTTTTTCAGTGAAACAATAACTAAAATGCTGCATATCTCAAAGCTTAGGATTTCTAGTTGTTGTCTTTGAACTGGGCCCTCGTGCATGCTTCATCCCTTTAAATAGATTAAAATGTTTGATAATCATTATAATGTGATATTTGACATAGCTGCTTGAACGTATCGGAATTAAATTAGAAGATGCCGACTCTGGGAAATAAATGAAGCTTTTAGTGTTGTGAAACTTAGCAAATATCAAGATGTTGAAATTGACTTACTAAAGTAAATGTTCATGGAGGTGCAGTGAGAGCCTTGCCATCCTATTGTATATAATTGATTTTATACTATCATTTGAAAATAAGATACAGTGGACGCCATGTAATGTGATTCTGATTAATGCTATCATTCGCTTATATTATCAAAAAAACCCTTGTCCCTAATCTATTATCACAAATCTACACAAACATATTTGTTTAATGTGACTACTACATCATTTAATGTTATCAGTTTTGAAGTACAGAATTAACCGCCATTTTCAACCTGTGTTAATGATTGACATTATGGAATTTCTTTGTCATGGGGTAATCCCATAACAAGTTCTTAGGGATTGATATCGCCTGACAAGATCACAAACTTCTTCGACCACGGAGCTCCTGCAAAAACATTAGATGAAAACTTCTGATTGCTCACAAACACCTCCTGAAGGTGGGCGCTGAAGGAAGAGTATGGAAGAATGGATGTCCACGACTTAGGACATTCCAGTAAAGGCTGCCGTTACTGACAGGCTTGAAATTTGCCTAGCTGTTTAGAGCAAAGACCAAGCAATAAACATTGATAGGATTCCAAAGGGGACGAATGTGTTGAAGAAAAACCTTCCAATGAATGCCACGAAAAAATGAGTGGCTAGCACTTGATATTTTGAAATGGCATCGCTCAAATTTTAAAAAAACAATACGAAAATGGTCAACAATATATATGTGAACTTAGAGTTAAGAATAATTATCTGCAAGCAAATGACTTTTTTTTATTATTTTTGAAATAAATTAGATAGCCCTGGAGTGTAGCTTTTTTTTTTTTTTCTTTCCCTTGATGACAAAAATATAGTTGATTTTACCCTATCTTGAAGTTATTGTTATCAATCGATTAAAGTTATCAAAATTTTAAGTCCTGGCATCATATTAAGCGGCAGCAATATTACAAAATTGATTTTTAAATTATGGTATTCTTTTAAAATTGATATACAATATATTTTCAAAAAACTGCAAAAAAAGAAATTAGTTACATTTTTTAGTAGTGAAATAAACATTGACAAAAATAAAAAAAGAATTGTCTTTTTGAAAATTTCATAGCGCATATAGAAACTATCTCAATACCAGGTACACACTAATTACTGATTAACATAGAAAATTAGGCATGAGTAACAAAATAAGGAAAAGCATGTTTTAAAATTTCATTCATGGATAACAAGCTATTCTTAAAAAAAAAAGTATACGTATTTATGACTATTGCATTGAAATACTTTATGATGAATCAGATAATCAGTTTTGTTTCATTCTAAATTCTGAAAACTTCTACAACAGTGCCAGCCATCCTGAATAAGAAGTTTTCTTTCAAGTAACCAATAGCTTGAAAATGAATATTAAGTATATAAAAACTGCAGGAAAATATCTGAAAGTGACTCTCATTAATTTTATTTTTAAAATATTAAAAATTTTGAGCATGGGATTACATAAATATAACACATTAACATACTGTTTCTTGCTTTTTCAGAATGTCTATGAAGAATTTGATTTTGTCCCTTGTCTGGATAGTTAACTCAGTTGCTGATTCATTAAATATTGCTTAGAATTATGGATGCTAATACTTGAGAGGAAAGGTTCAGTTATAGGGTGATAAGATGATAGCCTGCTCTTCCTGCATCATACCCTCGAATAAAAAAATAATACTTGAAAACCGATTACGCAGCCCAAATTACAACTCAGCAATTTTATTAATGATATTAAAAAGATTAATGAATTTGAAAATATGCATACCCTTCTCAGGCTCCTCAGAACGCAAGTTAAAGAAAGTATCTAGATCAAATTGATTTCCGCAGCCTCCAGCATTTGTGGGCCATTTTGATCACAGTACAATTCATGCCAGTTCATCAAGGGAGGGCATTGTGGGTCTCACGGTACACAGCCTGCCTTTGACACCAACTGCCTCGCTGATTTCCTCGCGGGACCGCGAGTAAACGCTTCTTGATGCATCAACATTTTCCCTAAGTGCTCGGCCTCTTTTGCTCCCTCTTCGTAGAACGCCAGTTTCCCTGAAATTGTGTTAACCAAGATCTGATAGAATTATCCTGTTGAGAGATCTTTTCTGCATGGTCCTGAAGTGACGCTAGAGTAGTTATGATCAGATTTAGTTTCAAACCACAATACACATTGCTTTTCTTGCACGCAATGCCGCCATTTTTATTTATGATTTCTATAATTACCTGTGACTGCAAATGCGCCATGATCGCATTGTTGCCAATGAAAATTCTTTGAGTTGTAATTACTAACACGTAATCGTTTTAAGTAATATTTTTATTATTCTAAAAGTTATGAGGTACTAAAACCCGGACAATAATTAATGAACACCCTGTAGATTGTGTTGGATAAAGTGTGTTATGATTTATTTTGGTTTGAAAAAAAATACTACAAAAAGACGAGTGTATATGCAGAAGGTGTAGCTTATTGACTTGAAGGTTATCTTCATAGTGGGAGATCAAAATACTGTCACTTGAAGTTTTAAAATCACTTAATTGTTCCTCTTCATTCAAGAGAAATGGAGAAATCTTCATTTCATTTTAATAAGACAATTTAATAGCTTATTTATCATATATTTAACAACCCCCTTTAATTGAAGTTTTTCTTTTTTTTCAGAATGTCTGATGTAGGATTGCTAATTATTTGGTTCATGCACTGTCAAGCAAAGAGTATGTGTTGGGTAGCTAGTGTAATGGAGGAGGCGGTGCTCTGCATTAATGATAGCAGAAGAGATTTAAATTCCAAAGGTTTAATCAAATGTTTGATTCATAAAGATTGTGTTTTTGTGTGTATTTTTATATTGTATGGTTTTTCTATTAAAAGATATATTTAAATTATTTTCTGGTAAAGACAGTCTTATTTATTCAGAACCGACAAGGACATTCACTCATCATTTTATCTCACAAAAAATAACAATAATTATTATCTGTATTCAGATTTCACAGGTATACCCTCTTTTTTTGTTTCATTGAATAATAAATTTCAAAATACTACTTAATATTCAGTTTATGGATGAAGTATTAGATTATGGCCTTCAGTACTATTTGTTAATTGTATTCTTTTAAAATAAATTTGAGTAAATTTAAAAACTAACATCAATATTATTGCTTTATTCATGAGAAGAAAATTCTTTATTTTCAGGTGTGTATTTTTTATTAAAACCATGGAAGAATAGAGAATAATGAAGATGAAATTAACTAGCCCTTAATTACTAATAGAGATGAATGTCTGTCCAGTCTCAGGTCTGTTAAGTGTACAGAACAGACCAGAATAGAGCCGCCACTGGCACAACATATTTTTAGATGCTTGAAGATGCACCCTGAGCCGCTTTTTTTTGAAATTTGATTCAAATTCTAGTCTATTTTTAAAAATTAACCAAATTTTAATGCTTTTATTAATAACTTCGATGACAAAACAAATTGTTGTTTATTTTAAAGAGACAAAAAATTATCTTTCCAACTATTACCTAGTTTTATTATTGCAAAATTTTATATAACTTTTACAATTTTAAAGTCAATGAATCTGAGAAGTTATTGGGTAATGCAGAGTAAGTAGGAGGGGCCAAAGAGTGGTGTTTATCTCGCTCATTTCGGCACTCGAAAACAAACTTACTACTCAATGAATATATGCCTAAAACCATAGGTTGTGAACTTGGTACAATAGTCTAAATAATAATTAGGGTTTTTTGTTAGAACTCATTATTAGTAATTTGTTTCTTAACAGTTTATAGATAATAAATTTATTTAATAGTGTGTGTGTTTGTAAAGTTGAGATTTTAAAGAACATTTGTGTAGGTAAATGGCTGATATTGTTTAAGAGAATTATAATAAAAACATTTTGTCAATACTTTAATTAACTTTGTATTGAAAGGTAATGTATGTTTCTGAAGTTTATTTGTATGTTTTATTCCAGCAGAGAGAATATTTAATCTATGTATGCAATGTTTTAATACCCAGAGAGTAGTAATTGTTCTGATTCTACATGTAAATTTTGTTTAATACGCACTGAGAAATAATTACTCCTAAGATACCTAACTTAGCTTGATTTACATTGATTAAATTCAAATTTTTGTTTTAACGTTAAATACTCGCTAAATAAAGATTTGACAATCTTATGTCAGTATGTGTTATCTTAGTTTAAAACCATAATGTTATGGACTACTTGATAGATACTACCTTCAAATGTTGTTGTTAGATAATCTAGTCAGTGGATTTTGATGATTTAAAAAACTGTTATTGGAATGATTTGTGATGACTGCACTAGCTTCATTATGCACACGAAAAAACAGCATCCAGTGAGTTTACGAAGTAATTGAATCAGAAAAATTTAAGATTTTATGTGAAATAAAAAAAGGTAAAAGGGGTAAAACCTCAAAACTGCTCTTCGACAAAGATGTGCAAAATCCCTGTGATTGAGTACCTTACTAATAAAATGGGTGATGCACCCACATAAGAGGCATATCGAAAATGAATGTCTAGAAGTGTGGAAGCTTTTGGAGACTATTTACATTGATATAAATATTTAAAATTAAAGATAGGGTCAAAATCTTAAACTGCCATGAAGAATTTAGCAAATATCCAGAATAGCCGTGTTTTCAAGAGAAATACACCCTAAAATGTGTGAAAGAAAAACAGGTTGTCAGAGTGGAGATTTGCACAGATACTTGAACTAAAGAAAATTTAAAGATTTATGACGAGAAATGGCAAGGATAAAAAGAGGAAAGAAGTGGACGTGGCAAGAATCTATGTAACTGAAAGCTTTTTCTATGTTTCATTCAGTGAGATAATGATTAATCAGAATGTATGCTTTTATAGGTGTCTTAATTTTTTTTTTTCTATGGGTATAAATTTTTTTTAAGCACAGAGATAGTAGTCATCCTATCATGTATATTTTGTTTGCACCGAGAATGATATGGATTTTTTTTGAGTTTAATTATTAGGGATATGAAGTAACTTTGGTGCGGAGAATAACGCTATTATCCAAACCACTAGTCACGTTTTAGTTCATTTTTATCATGCTATTATTTGATAATTTGCATTTTATAGTTTATATATTATTTAATTTCTAGTGTGTGTTTGTAGTTTTGTATGCTACATGAATAATTATTCAAGATTTGGGGTTTTTTTCATGCATTTCCAATTCATTATTTTTATAAATATATAAATGGTGGTTGTTTTATTGACTAGATCAAATGGATTTATGAATTTATTTTTAAATGGTTTCAAAAGTAATCAATTCTTTTTTAGAAAAAAATTCATTTAGTTATTTTGAGTTTTAATTAGTTTTATAGTAAATTTTTTTTTAGCTTAGGATTTATGTATACCTTCAACATTTTCATTGACTTATTAAAAGCTTTTTCCATCTACTTTTCTTAAAAGAATCTTTTTTACTTAGCATTTTTAAATCCTTAAACATATGAATTAACTTCAAGTTCATTATATGCAACACATCCCTAAGACATTCAATTTGTGTATAAAAAATTAAAATTAGGTTGTATAATTAACCATGTATACAGTTTGTTTTTTAAATCTCATCTTTGTCCTTATTGCAATTGCATGTTTCACTTACAAGAAATGTTGAAAATGTCAGCCTTAATTGCATTACTTATTAATACAAGATTACACGAACAGCTGATTAGCCAGTGGCCTAGTATTCAACTTATAAATTCTCTGTTCATGTTTGACCATCAAAACAACAGGTTGAAGCTTACAAAATATTAAGATTAAACAAAGTAAATTCTTTTTTTATATTGCATAAACAAGTACTTTATTTCATATAGCTGCTACTTCTGTAATTTATATAGGTGAGTTCTATAAACTTTAGTGGTAGTCACACAAAAAAAAATTTCCCAATGAAAAATCAATTTTGTGGAATGTAATTTTTTGAAAACTGACTGTGTTTTAGCAGAAGTCTCGCTGTTTAATTCTTTGTCAAAGTTGTGATATACTTCACAGTGGACTGGAATCTTCAGCATCCATGTCATCCCTACTAATAAGAAAAGAGAAAGCTCTGTGTGTGTCTGTTAAGCATCTACAGAACAGACTGTTGAACTTAGAGCTACTAATTTGGTGTTGGTATACTTTGGAGGGGGAATGTGCACCTCGAGCCTTTTTTACAATTTTTCAAATTTATATTTAAAATTGTGTTTGGCCTTTCGCTTTTGACATTTTTCTGGTAACTTCAAAGTAATTAACCTTCCAAAATTATTTTCTTATACCATCTAGTCGAAAAGCATCACATTTCTAATGTTAGTTTCAACTCGTATCATTATTTCGGCAAATTTTAAAATGTTTTTGAAAGCATTATCTATCTTCTCTGAACGTGAATGTCACTGAATCTATACACCCTTATGGAAAGGTCACGGAAATTGTTTCTCTGGGAGGTTAGGTTGCCCCCTTTTGTCCCTTCTTCAGATGAGCGTCGAAGCAATCTACTGTACCTGTGAGGCAGGGTGTACTGGCCATTAGCAAAAAGATTTACAGTCTCTACTCAAAATTTTTCCTCCAAATTAAAAAAATTTTTAAATTGATTATGTTAAGATAAATGAAATTTTTTGCCACATTCAAACATTTTAAACTCATTTTATGTATAAGACTCTATTCCATTTTTGAAATGTGAAAGTGACCTTTCTCCGCATATTGAACTTGATGCTATTGAATTTTTTGTAGAATTTTATCAAACTTTTATTCCGCTTCTAATTGTCAGCTTTTTACCAATCCTTCAATAACCTGAAATACAACGAGAGAAACAGATAATGAAACATCAAATTTAAAAAAGAATTGAAACAGCTTTTTGATGTTATAAATGTTTTTTATACATAAAATTATAATGCTTTGATTGCATATGATTGATGATGTTTTAATTAAGACTTATACCATTTTATTCAAAATTAAAGGGATTTCAAATTGTAACTAACAATTTCAAATTAATATTTGAGCATAAGCAGCTAAAAACTGCATTCATTTAAACTCTTCTCTGAAATTTCATTTATTAATTCATTTTAGAATTTATGCATCAAAGAACTTTTTTTACTATTTCATATTGAGTATCTCTATTTAATCTTTGATTTTGGAACTAATTGTTTTATTTAAAAAAATAAATAAAACTTTTTTGATATTTTACTTAATTTATAAAAAGTTCATTTGTCTTGGTTTCTGTAGTTTTTTTTCTCCCAAAAATAAATGACAGTTTATATTAAGTTACAGATTATTGAACATTAAATAACACAAACTATTTCAAACATCATGATGTTGTATTTTTGATAACAACTAATCATTTTAAGTTATAAGCCTCTATATGGGTGAACAGCTGGTTGCTGAAAGAGCAAGGTGTAACCGAAATGAAGGCTGCTCCCAATTCTAAAATTTCAACAAATAAATACAGTTATCTAAAGTTTTTCAGTCATATTTATTATTAATTTTCAATTCATTTAATAATCTAGAACTAATCTTGATATAAAGCCCATGCTAATTTGAAAGCAACTTTTTTTTATTGATAATAAAAGAAATTCATTGAACATAAGAATAGTTACAGTAAATGAAAGTAGCATTCCTCGACTTTCTAGTAAAGATAGATCTAATGATTGGTAGAGCATCTATATATATATATAAAAAGCTAAGGCGGAAAAGGACGTGGCGGAAAAAGGGGGTTCATTTCTTTTTTGTCAATGGCAACGTCTGTTACCAAACAAAACTGGAAGCCTCTGCCATGTTAGGCATAACTTCATAGGAATAGCCTGTTATTTTATTCGTTGTGGTGTAAAATAACTTTTTCTCACAAAAAAAAAAAATGAGTTTAAGAGGTAGAGTTCACAATATTTCTTACAATATAATGAAACTTTGGATGAAAGATTCAAAAGAGATCAGTTAGAAATGAAAGATATGGCTTATGAGAACCAGAGAATGTTCAGGTCAAAGTCAAAATAGTTTAAGTCAGTGACTTGGATTTTACTTAAAAAAGAAAGAAAGATTGAATCAAAAACTTGCAAATAAATTTTGTCACAAACCTTCCCTTCAATCTAAAATTCAGCAATCTTTAAAATTCCAAACTACGATATAAATGACAGTTGCAATAAGAAAAACCCCTGTTTCACCTTCCAGCTGTGGGTTCTGATAGTACAGTTGTCAAGGCATTGCACTTACAACTCAATGTTCCAGGGTTCAGTCCATGAGTGACAAACTTTTTCACCGAGTGTTTTCACTCGCCATTATTACCGCCTCCCATAATTATCTCCTCTTTTTAGTATAACCTTAATCGATTTATTTTCAATCCTTGAAAATTTAAAACTTCCAAAAAAATCTTTACAAATTTTTCTTACATATTCTTAAGCACTTTTTCACTCCATCCTCTTTGCTGCATGACTAATATTTTGGATAGTTTAAGATTGAGATAATATTTTCCTAAAGCTTATGGGAAAATCATTTTTTTACTAGATTTTATTACTTTTCCAAACATGGTATATTATCCAATAAATTTAAACTAACTCCTAATGTAAATTTCATCTCTCCAATTTGCAAGTGTTCTAAATTAAGAAAGGAAAAAAAACTTTTTAAAAACACTGTTTCCTTAGTGTACTAAAAAGTATTTTTTTATTTTAATTATTTTCTACATTTTAGTTTTTAATTTAGAATTCATTATTATAAATATAATTTTGAACAATTTCTTCTTAAATTCATAAGCAGATGGCGGCCACTGGCATAAAATAAGTTAATCGGTTAACTGATAATAAAATTCTAAAATAATTAAAATAGTGTAGTGTCATCAAGAAAACATGAATGTACAAGTTAACAGAAAGGGAAATACCTGTAAATAATATTTTATCTGTTACTAAGGTACTTGCAATTAATGTTTCATCTGCTCATGCAGTACATACAAATAACATTTTATTCAAACACACAATACCTGCAAATAACATTCTATTCAATCGCACAGTGCCTATTAATAATGTTTTATTTGAATGCATCGTACCTGCAAATAAGGTAGGCTAAGGTTCAGGGCCAAAAAATTTTATTCCTTCTTAATTAAGGTGAAAGCATTAAAAGGAAATCAACTTAAGATTTTTATTTATTCATAATATTGTCTTTTTTTTATGTTCATAGTGCTAAGATGTCACACCACAATCCTTTTATTAATAATATTAAATCTAATTTGTTTGTAGAATTAATTTTTAGAATAATTATATTTGTTTTAATTTTGCAACTCTTATGTATTTGTTTATTTATGAACTTTCGTAATTTTCTTTCAAAGTTTTATTTGAAGAAAAATTTTATTCTGTGCTCATTTAAGTTAAAGCATCAGAAGCAAAATAAAGCTGATTCATATATATATATATATATAAAGATTTTAGAATAATTGTGCTAGGACACGCAGTGTCTTTACTGTAGCGAGCGATGTGAACAGGGTTTGCATAGCAAACCTGGGAGAATTGCAACGCAATCTTCCTGGGGGTTGGTGAGCTTTAGCAAGCAGGGGGCAGAGTCCCCTAGTTATAAAGAAAATATTTATATTCCATCTTTGTTATACTTCTGAGAGTTTTATACATCTGAGATAACTGTCAGGTATATAGAATTATTTTAAATAAATACCTGCTTCGAAAATTAAATTATCCCTAAGGTAGTGGTGCAGAAACTATTTTCATTTCCAACCCCCTCACCTCATCAAATTTTGTCTCAACCCCGTTTTTTGAAGAAAAGTCTTACATTTTTACTGTCAAATTAATTTCTTTGAATTTAGTGACCCTCAAAAATTTTCTCACGACCCACAGTTTGTGCACCATTGCCCTAAGGCAGTGATAAAAAAACTGTTAAACTGACAAAAATACTGTTAATAATTTTGACAAAAT
Organism: Araneus ventricosus; assembly: GCA_013235015.1. Classification (NCBI taxonomy): domain Eukaryota; kingdom Metazoa; phylum Arthropoda; class Arachnida; order Araneae; family Araneidae; genus Araneus; species Araneus ventricosus. The sequence continues at coordinate 1,149,828 of BGPR01000122.1, read as the reverse complement.
AATACTCAGCAAATTTAATATAAATTATTGAAATATTTTTATAGACGATATCCAATCAAAAACTCCTCTTGGTTTATAGAAGACTAGCAGTACGCGCACGGCGTTGCCCGTGGAATCAGGACTTCAACAAAATGAAGAAAAAAAAAAAAAAAACGCCCATAATGACATGAAAAAGTTTTGAAAACAAAATCAAAACAAAAGATACACATTATTGATTTTCCCGCTTATTTTTTTTCATGATAAACAATAATAAAAAATTGCAGCATGAAAATTATTATACTGCAAGATAAGTATGCAAGATGAATAAATACATTAAGATACTGCCGAAAATAATAATCAGTCATTCAATTCAAGGTTATGACGTCACCTCCCCTTCAACCAATCACGTAGCCATCTGCGTTCCGAAGTGCCATGCCGCGCGCCGAACTCTCTCCATAAAAATAACTCTCAACCGCCCAGAAAAAAATTAATTTAAAAAAAACTTGAAAAGATATTTTAACCGTTGTTGTTTTAAATCCGACACAACCGTTCTACCTATATGCTGAAAAAAATTGAAAATAATAGTGTTATTAGAAAGTCGGATGCAACAAATTTAAAATCAAAAGTATCATCTTGAAGCCAAAATTGGGTATTTTTTAAAAATTACTCAAAATTCAGTAAATTGCATTAGAAATTCAAAACTAACTTCATTAGAACGGAAATCGTGTGCTCTTTCCGATGGTCTATCTATTTTTGTCGCACAGTTATTTGAAACCATTCTATTCAGAAATTAGTGCGAAAAATGAAACAAAACAACACAAAACATTAAATAAAAAAAATTCTAGAATAAATTTTAAAATTTCGGCTTCGAGGTGCATTCAGTCACCATTACGACTACCTGTGTGCCAAATTTCATGGCTATAAGTGCGATAGCTTCGTCTGGACATCGCAGACAAACACACACACGCACACAAACATTGCCTTTTATAAGTATAGATATTTCCATATAAAAGAAAAATGCTTATGTTCACTATTAAGTTTAAATGTTGGAAAATTTGTGACTGATTAGACTCCTCAAGTTGAACAGCATCCATTTGGTTCACTAACAGTCATTACTTAAATGTTACTCAGATAATATTCTAAATATGATGCAATCACAAGTATGATATAATAACTGCAAAATCTTTATTAAAATATCCACTGTGATTTAGAATGGTATTGATAAGCAAGTTAAATTGACTGCAAAGTGTATATTTATTTAGATTAAAGTTACGTGTTTGAGAAATACTGATCTAAAATGGTTAACAGATGATTAACTTGTAAATAGAACAAGCGATACAGTAAAAGCTTAGCTAACCGGCATGCTCGGGAAACACAGATTTCCAGATACCTGAAAAGTCTGGAGAATTGAGTGTGACAGGGAAAATGGGCGGGGGTGGATTGTGGGCTTTTTTTTTTTTTTTTTTTACCGATTCTGTAACTTTATCTTTTTTTTGGTTGTCGATTTCGTTTTTAAGTCTCGTTTTCTAGTGAAAGGTGA
>BGPR01000122.1:1117942-1148284 GCA_013235015.1 Araneus ventricosus | reverse complement strand
GGAACTGGGTTTTTTTGTTCTCTTTTCGCTTGTTACTCCCCATAAAACAAGTCTGTATATGTCACTGTACTGTATATTGCTTTTTATTTCCTTCCACCTCCTCCAGTAGCAGAGCAGACATTACATTCCAAAATAAATTGTCAGGCGTGTAATGGAGTGGTACAGAAGCGTCGCGATGCTAAATTTTTAACTGGATATTTAAAACTTCATTTTCTAATTTTTCCGGACAGTTAAGCTTTTCAGGTTATTTTTGGAAATGCGGATAATGAGAATTTACTGTAAATCTAATGCTTAATAAACTAAGCGTTTTGTTAAGAATCTTTTCATCTAATGATTAGCAGTTAACAGGGAAGGAAATGACTTTAATCTTTAAATAATTTCATAATAAATTCCAAATACTTTATGCTTGACAAATATAAAACATAACTTTTAAACACAAAAGAATCTAATCATTCATATAAACATGAGGCATGTATTTATAAGTATATAAATGATAAAAGAAGAATATTAGTTGCATTTATTATCTTAAACTAATAATTCTAAATACTCTTCATAATACTACAGAACTGTGCAGTATCATATTCATACACTAAACATTCAAACCAGAGAAGCATCAAATTGGAACTACCTTCATTATTCAGTACTATTATAGACATATTACTGTAAGAATAAGATCTGATGATAGATAACTCAGATCAACATACCTTAGGTATAGCAAATGCAGGTGAAATAGGAAAGTCAATGGGTGCAACAGACAGCATCAGCAAACCTATTTTAAAGCAAATGTTCAATTGAATATTAATTTCTAATTTATTTCAACAAGACAAAAATTAAATATATATTAGAGCAGTAAAATGCTATTCTACAAAACTATAGCTTTTAATATTCTTATAAAGAAAGTGGGAATTGCTACAGCAAAAAAACTGGGTACTTTCATTAGCCAGCAAATTGCCAAATAATTCCACCAAATTTCGCAAACATTCTCTTGGCGACTTACCTGTTTGTTCACAATTGGCGGACATTTAGCCGCCTAACCGGAAATAACCGGCTCTTGGCACTGGCTCGCTGTTGGTTCACAATTGGACATTTGTGCCCATAAAATCGTTCACTCTTGGGATGCTGTTCTGGTGGTGACATTTGCACCCAGAACGAAATAGCGGCTCTTGCAATTGGCTCCGGTTGGTTACAATTGAGCATTCCCAGCTAATGGAAAAGTACCAAAACGGTATAATTAAGAACTCGATTAAGAGATGAATAATTAAACTGTACATGTATATTGTACACTGGACAAAAAGCATATATCAAAAATTCATCATTCTTTAAAAAAGCACTATTTAAGGGCAGAGGGAAAAAAATTAATAAAAAAATTCACAATATATATTAATGAAAATACAAAATATAGTCCAGCAGTGGTGAGAATCCAGGGGTGGCTATGGACTACACCCCCCTCCCAGAACTAGACAGAATTCTTTATTTTATTTAAAATCACTACAGCTGTTTTTTCTTAATCTCCCTTTTAAAAAATGAAAGCATTTCCTCCTGGTTTTTGACAAGCTCAGTTTTCCACTTTTTGTACTCATTCCACTGTATTATGCAGCATTGACACAGTCAAACATGTTTTTGCTAGTTACTTCATTGTGTTTTTTTTGTTAATTATTGAAAGTATTGTGGCGTTCTTTATGATTCTTATTGTCAGGTGAGTAGTTAAAGTGTTTTGGTTTACATAAGCCATAAGATTTGACATTAGTCATGGCGATACAAAACTTTATACCTCACCCCGACCAAATCCTGGATTCACCACTGTAGTCAGTATTCAAACTTTTCAGATCATCAGCTGGTTTTTTTTTTTTTTTTACTTGAATACATGTAAATGGGAAAAAAAAGTTAAATGCAATTCATTTTTTATAAAACTTTGAAAACATACCCAACAATTCTAGCCAAAGGCTTGACATTCATTTTTCAGCGTGCATCAAAAGTCATCAAGCGCAATTGCAAGAACAGTCATTGATGGTGCTAGCATTGTGCGAGCAGTGATGCACCTGCAATATTAGTCTTCTAGTGTGCTCATTTTCATCTCACAAAAATATAAATCATAGAAAAGCTTTAAATTCCGTCTTCGTTAAACAAAGAAGAGAAAATTTAAATAGAACTATAAATAACTCATTTTCTTTAACAATTCAACAAAAGTAACAAGAATCTACAATGCATAGAAAATAACAGTAATTATAATGCACTATTAATACAAAAAATGTAAGCAATTTTTTTTTTAATTACCATTTCTTTTTGAAAAACTGTAGGTTGAGGAACTTTTCAAAATTGACTCTTTTTAATTCTTCATCAGTGATTAACAATTATCCAGGTTTTCCTCTCTTTCGTAATTGGGGAACTATCTCTTTGGAAAAAACACCTATTGAAAATAAAAGTTTAATAAGGATTGAAACTACTTCATTTTCCTCTCACTTTATATCTAAGAGTTTATAAATTTAAGACAGAAAGCTGAAATCAGAGCTCAGAGAATATAAAAATTTATACAGTATTACAACACTTTTAACAAATTTCTTTTGATGCAGAATCCATTTTAAATTTTGTCATGAAAAAAACATTAAAATGCTACAAGCAAATATGGTTTGACCTAAGGAATGAAACAAAAAAATCTAATTTAAATAAATATTTAAAAGTTGCAAGAATAATTTTGTCTTACTAAAATCCGGGGAGAAATTACTTTATTTTTTATCTCAAAGGCAAAAGAGATCCACACTTTACAAATATGAATTACAACTACAGAATTTCCTGAAAAAGTAACCTTGCAGCAGAAGCAAACCACTGAATCATTTGGTGTTTATATTTTACATTTTGTCTTCCTTAAAAATAAAAATATACCCCTCATTAACAATTAAAAAGGAAAAAATACATACAAATCACAAACATGATTATCAACTTCGATGAAATTAGTTAGGACTAGATTCCATGCTTTATACGAAACTAAAACCTTCTATCTTGCACCTACAGGCCAATTCTTATAAATGGTATGCTTGTCAACAGGTCCAAATTATTTTGGTGTATTTCAAAACCTACAGTAGATTATAGGCAGTTAACTCGGTTATTGTTCTGAGCGGTTAAATAAAGTATGAGGAAAAAAGATAAATTACTATGTATTCAAAAAATAGAATATAATAAAATTTTAATTAAATTATAATTTTTTATTAAATTCATTCATTTCAAAAATTTCTTAAACATTATATTGCTACTATAATTTTTTTTTGGTTTGTCAATAAGAAATCATTACATTAAAACAATTTCACATTAAATACATACTTCCACAGCACTAGCAGTTTTTTATAACTGCTTTAGGCAAGACTAATCTTGTTCCTGCCTAAAATTCCCATCTTTTTTACTGTGTTTTTTCTCCACAAACTCAGAAATAATATTAAATGCAAAACATTATTCTTAAATGAATATTAAAGAGGAATAAAAAAGAAATCCATGATTACAAGAAAAGAAATTACCATAAGTGAAAACTTCTGATGGCGTCTGTCAAGCCATATATACAAGACTGTCTAATGAAAAAACATGACTGCTGAAAAAAAATCAACAAAATAAAATTCTTACTGAAACATTATGAGGCAAAAAATTAAATTTTTAAATTTTCAAATTATATGACATAATAATGTCTAAAAAACTTAGTAGGATTACATCAATTTTAAGGAAAATTCAAACAATATAATGCCAAATGAAAATAATAATAATAAGAATAATGCATAATAATAAAAAAACAAATGGCTGTGATTTCAGATAAGATATATTTATCAAAAGTAATCTTAAAGCTAGAAGAGGATCACATATGTTATGTTTTGAAAAGAATAAAACTAGATATCTTTACATCTATGGTGAAAAAAAAACTTATTTTTGTCAAATTATTTGATAATTGAATATAATGTTTTTGTTCTTCAATACCATCAAAAGAAATGTGAAGAATGTATCTTCTCTCACTTCACATGAACAGACACCTAACTTCAGATTTGAAAAAGAGGGAGACATTTTCAATCCTCATACCACGATCTGGTTGCTCAGCAGGGCTAACATTTACTTATTTAACTTTCTGTGTACAAATAAGATGGAGGGCTGAATGAGAACATCTTTATTTTTTAGTGCTATATTTTCTCAAAATTTTATTTTTTTACAAAACAAATGAAATCGATCGTGATTTTTAAAATTGCTTAGTTGTGTTTTTAAATACTCTGCTAGTTCATGGGGTGGCATTTATTTCTGATGTTGTTTTCCCCTGACTTTTCAGATTTACAAAAAATTCCTTAAATTTTCTCCGTTCATATTCTCGTCTTTTATTATTAATGCCGATGCTTCGTCATAACGATTTGAAAATAGTTCTACTTTTTCTCAAAACTAAAATCAATGTAGAATAAAAAAATTTAAGTCTCGAAAACAAAGAAAGAGTCATTTTCACTTACTACAAGTTGGTGACAGACTGACATGAAAAAAAATTTGCATGATTTCCTATTCTTACAACATTTTTGTTTGCTGGATTACTTACAAATTATATTAGTTTCCTGGCTTTCTCCTACTAGAGATTTCTATGTGGTACAATAACATTATTAAAAACACTTTTTACAAGTTATTAATATAAATGAAAAAATATATATTTTTTGAAAATTTCATTTTTTAAAAATGAATAGGCATCTAAGAAAATCTATTAAAACAGTATATTACATTTCTTAATATTAAAAAATCTGAATTGAACAAAGAATGACTGTCTTCTAAAACTGCAGAAGGTCTAAAAACATTTATTAAGCTACTCTTTACATACAAGTTAAATTTATTAACTAGAACTAAGTTATTATGATCTTTACTCAAAACTTTAAAACAGTTCAATAGCTAATTAATGCTTTTGCATGAGTACCGAATAACATGTTGTAGCATAAATATAAAGAAATAGCATAATTATATGAAATTAATAATATATTTTAGCAAAGATCTAAAACAAGAGAACTGCTGAAATAAATTACTCAAAATCTTTATTCTTTAACAAATCATAAGAAATTAATTGCTCTAATCAAAAAAACTTGTGTTACATCAAATAGGTGTAAGTTTTTTTAAAAAATTCCATTTGTTTATTACAAATAATACTGACATCCAAGATACTAATTTAAAGATAATAATCAAGTAACAAATAACTATTAATTTTTCCTGATTTTTAGAAAGTTTACAATTTTCCTGACTTTGCTTTGATTTTTCAGATCAATAAATTCCTCATTTTCCCTGATATCATCGGTTCTATCACTGCCACCCTGTGACTGAGGTTTTCGGTAAGCTGAGCTTTAAACTGTAATTCCGACATTTTTTGCAAATATACTATCAATACAGTAGCTACAATGCAAGTATGCCCATCTAGAGGCTTTTATTCACTTCTCAGAACGATTGTGCACGGATTACTCACAAAAGATGTAATGCGAATTATTACATGTACATTGGCTGGTAACATGTTCCATGTCAATCTTAATAATCTGTTTTCCACTTCTGTAAGTTTCCCTGTTCATACTGTTTTACCAACATCCAAATCAAAACTGAACCTTAATTTTGACAGCAGAAAAATTCATTTACAAACATGCAAAATAAAAATGGATTGAAAAGAAAATTAGCATAATGGAGCATGCAAGGGGTATTGTATAAAAATAAAGAAATTATTCAGTGACAACAAAATTGCATAACTTTTTAGCACTGCTAGCCCATGTAAAAATACCTGCATATTGGCAAGATATGCTTTGTAAGCCGCATTAGAATAAGACAGAGGACAAGTGGAAAATTGGTCATATCACAATGTTTTTCTTCTTCATCATAAAAAGAAAAATATTTTTAAAGGTTGAATTAGAAAATAAAAAGATGAAGCATAATGAATTTTGTAAATTTTGTGCAATCGGTTCAAATATCATCAAGCTTATAAGACAAGCCTTACATTTCATTTTTTGGTTTTTTTAAAGAAATTACAGTAGAAATATGACTATGCTATCGTATAAAATAACAAATTAAATTCATTTAATATCTATATAACATTATTTTAAATTCAGAAGCATTTTCTTTAAGTGTATAGAGAATTTTAGAGGACTAAAAAAATAAAATTATATGAAAGAAATTATTAGCAATTACATCCAGTCCCATACTTTGAAGATCCTATAATTTAGCAAAAGATACAAAATTCATAATGTTTCAGATTATTCAAAAGAAAAAAACAGAATTACACTTAAAAATGCTTCAAGAAAATATTGGCAATCCAAAAATCTGATACCTTCAATAATTCAACAAAAAAAGGAGGCTCCAAGAGTGAAAAAATAGATTTATTCTGACATAACTCCCTATTTAATATCTAAATCATCTAGAAAGCAAACAACATCCAGTAGTCGGATGCTAACTTGTAGACTTGACAAGAGAAATTTATGATCTTATAAAGCTGTCGAGATCTCGTACCAGACAATTCCTGAACACCTTGCACATCCAAGTTTGAAAACAGTATAAATTTTATCTCAAAAATATTATATATTGCATCTAATAAAGGTAATAGGTACTTATACCATGAAAAATCGAATATTTGGATCTATAAATTGCTACAATCATGGAAAGAAGATATAAATACAATACTAGATGAATTTTTTAATACAAAAATAATAACAGACAACAATAGGAATAAGAATCAGTGGATGACTTCATCAGGGAGCCTTCATCATCATGCAGATTAAAAGACTAGAATAGGTTTCTGTAAGAAAAAAGACTTTAAGTTTGAATTTAACATGAATCGTTCCTCTACAGGCCTGAAGCTATTCAGAATATTTGGAAAGAAAAACATTTCTCTACAAGAAGAATTAAAAACAGTTTTTAAACTACAATGTTATTATTTTGTCACGGTTTGTTTTTTAAACGATTATTATTTTTAACATATTAAAAGATTCCTATATTAGTATTTATATCTTTTGTACTTTGCAATTTTTTTCATGGATGAGTGCTGCACTTGAAGGCCAATAAGTCGTGCTTCTTGTACTTTTTTTTAGATATTCAATCATGAAAATTGACATTCCGAACAATTGGAGAGTAACGATTTGCAAAATCAAATTAAGAAAACATAATAAAATGGGAGGATATACATGATAAAGCAAAACACAGGAATCTGCAGAAGTTATATATTAACAAGAACATAAATGCATAAAAAAAGTTATTTTTTTTAATAAATTGAATTTCTTTGTTATGACGTGACACTTGTTTTACGCATCTGCTAAGAGTTTCAACCAGGCTGCAATTCTTTCAATTTTTTATCAGCAATTTCTTTTCAAATTTCTGCTGTTGTGAGATTCTTCAACTTCTGTATAAAAAGCATATGCATTACACTTGCAGAATTACTAAATCTTGTTGATTTTTACTTGTTGATTCTCAGCTGAAATCAGCTGCATCATAGTGGTAGAAGAACAATCAAACTTTCTTCGAGTTTGTTGTACAAGAAGGCATTCTTTATTAATAAAATACTTCTTTCTACTGTTGCATTGCCATGACTAAATTAAAACAAAATTACAAAATGTTTTAAATTCTTGAAACTCGTGACTGGAATCGATTATACTCAGCAAAATGATCAATCTAGAACTGATTGTATAGCTTTTAGCAGATCATTCACTCCAAGACTTTTGTACATTTGACAATTCTCTAGTGCCCAATTATTTGAACTTTTGGCTGTCAGGTTAGAGAAACAGCTTTTTAAAGTAAATGAATCAATCTTTTTTGTATTTAGTTATATCTCTGAAATGTTAAAATACTTTATCGAATTGATTGCTAAAAAATATGCATATAAATAAATACCTCTGCTTGAACTAACATAGGAAAACATATAAAAGATGTTTCGCCACTTTCGGAGGGTTAAGTGAAAACCTGATTTTCTCAAGCCTCATTCCCTATATCAGTTGTTAGAAACTATTATCTCAGATATGAAAAGATGCGGCTTGGAAGCAACTGTTTTCATTGACTGCTACTGAGGATCCAAACAAATGTCCTTCTGTAAGTTTAAATTTATGGGGAGAGCATTCAAACATCTTTTTTTTAAAATTTCTGTAAGGCTAATGACAGGCTTTGAAAAAATTGCCAATCAACATGAAGATGCTTTGGTTTCTTTCTTTCAGTGCAGCTCACCCTACATAACCTAGATCCACCTCTTTTGCATTTTCAAACTACTTTTATTGATTATATCAGACGTCATATGTGAAGATACTTTCAAAAAATCTTGCTTCCAAAGCGAGGCACTAACAGATTGCAATAAATTTTATATTGTTTCATACAAAAAAGGAGAGATAAGGAGTTTCTCCTCGAAAATTCAGTTTAAATGATATGCATGATAGTTTCCATGGTTTCAAAGAAAATCAAGCAAGATTAAGGAGTCCGTTTGATAAATAAAGCACTGTCTGATAGGTTTTAGAAGGGTTTGTTTTTACTTTCAACAGCAATTACATACTTTCTAAATATTGCTATGAATTTTTAATAGTTCATCGACAACGTTGCACTTTTCTCTCCATCTCACTGAACAAAACTTCTTTGGGAATATCTCTGAATCGTAATTGCACGGTGCACATCCTTAAATAAATTATACATCGTCACTATTGATCATAGCAATATTCAGTTCAGTCGGAAACAGCTTTAAATGCACAATGAAGAGTGTGCAAACCACGCGGTTCCCAAGTCTAGATCAGTTTATAAAAGCACAGTTTTTTTGGTCCTCAATCTTCTATTTTCCATACATATTTTATATCTAGAACAGTATTACCAATATAAATTATTGCTATACCTGACATTTTTTTGTACTTCAGAGCTTTTAATTTATGTGGTTACATATCTTCATATATATTTTCCTGATTAAGTTTTTTCTATGTACAGTCACGAACATATTTATCAGATTGAGTTCTACTTACAAATACGTTCTATTTACAAATTACAAGATAATGTGACTTTAATCCTTTAAAAAGAAAAAGCTGTTGTAGATTTTGCCCTCTTTAAATTGAACATCAAGATTCTCTTTTAAAACAAAGGCTCTTGTATTCTTGACTTCACGATGTGCATAAACATTTACTTGCTATTTATAACTTTCAAGGCAACATCTTTATCTAAAGTGTGATTCTTTGTTAAAATGAAAATGTTTAAAATAATGTTGATTACTCAATTCTTCAGTTTAGTTGTTTTTGTTTGTTCAGTTTATCCGGCATATTTATTTTGTAAAATCAAAATATTGACCCAGGGCTCAGGTAAAGCACTTCATACAGTGAAATAAATATGTGTTTTTATTGATACATTAGTTTTCTGTGAATTTACAACAGTCAACAAGTTTCCCAAAGTTCTGATTTGAAGTGAGGATCTAAATTTTTGTGTGTCTTAGTATCTAAGCTAAAAACCCATCACACTCTGCATTGCTGTGTGGGATGGACAAAATTCAATAATACTTCTACTGATAAATATTTCTTATTTTAATTTTTCCTCAGGGACCATTAATTTTCAACTTTTGACCATTGTATATCCATATTTTTTTCTTCTTTTATTTCAACTGTGTAAATCATCCATCTGAAAAGTACAAAAATTCATTCGGTAGGTGATATCATAAGCTGTGTCAAATTTCCTTATGTTAAGTAAGGGTTAAAGGCAAGGAAACTTGCTACAAAATTACAAGCTTGTTCCAATTTCTCAAAATACTAAAAGCAAGAATGGCGTTGAGATGGGATGGGCGACAGAATTGTTAAAAGCTTGAGAGCTCCTCAAAGGAAGAGTTGGCAGGTCTGTAAGTATGTTCTAATTTAGAGTAATAATTACTATTTATAATATGAATAATATGTTTACAATCATATTAAAAATGATATTTTAATATATTATTATTTTGAGCGTAATGATATTATGTAAGAACATTATAAATATATACATCAAATGGGTTTTAGGCGTTGGTAAAGACAAAATCAAAATTTCAAGTGGCACACAGATTATAAGTTAAACATTTTTTAAATGATAAGATATTACATGCAGCTCTGTGATGGACACCATATGGTATATTTCTACGGGCTAAATAATATAGGTGAATTAGACCATACTCTCCATACCACGCAACCATTATGTCCTATCAAAAGTAAAAAATATGAATAAAAATATTCATACATGAATGTAACTAATTAATTAAACAATTTTAAATATTTTATAGAAATTTTACTGAAACCTGAATTAGAACAATCAATGAGGCTTAAAAAAATTTTCAATAAAATGTATATGTTTTTGATGTGTTTCTTGATAGAGTGAGTACAATAATAATAATGTATAACAAAGACAATATACTTGCACATATTTTTTAAAACCAGGACAGAATTTACACCATAGTACTTTATTAATTCTTTTTTTTCAGTAATTATGTTATGAAGTACAGATTCAGAGTAAAATCAAAGAGGAACCTTTACTTCTAAAAATAACTTGGAAGAATAGAAATAACTTTGTTGTTCACAGTAAGAAAATCAAGTTACCGATGTCCAAGCATGAGATTCTGAAAGCACAGCTATAGATTTCATACAGAAGCATGAAACTTTGTTCACTGTTGTACAAAGGTGTTGAAATATTCAGATCTCTAAGGGATGGAGAAAAGAAAGAAAATTTTTTGTTGCTATAAATTTTTAATAATGAGACTATAATATTTAAAAAAATCTATTATACTTTCTGCTTTTTAATACTGTTAAAATTACTTGATTCAGTCAAATATATGAACAAAAAGCCTCCAAAAAGTTAAAGACAAGCATTGAATTAATAATTTGATTCCTACTCTTTTAAGGTCTTCTGATTCCCTATAATTAAGAAGCAAATATGTTCCTCCTATAATTCATGCAGAAGTTTGTTATCCTAAATAAATTAGTACCTAGGAGGTGTTCATATTTTCTAATTTGATGGGAAACTTTGACATTTAAAAGCAGCTTTCTCTGGCAGGTACATTTGACAGCACCCTGCTTGCGGACCTCCCACATGTATCCACTTCTTGAACGGCATCTTTAGGGATACCTGAAAACAACACCCAACTGGTCAATTCCAAATCATATTTAACATAGAAAATCTAGCATTTAAACAAGAAAGTGAAAGTTTTTACTTAAAATTTTAGCAATTAGCCGTTAATTAAATGTAGGATTTTCATTCATATCTAAGTACTATTATCTCGATAAACTGATAAACAATCCCCTTGAAGGTTCTTTAGAAAATTAAAATAAATATAGAAGAAAAAGAATAAGATGCAGGCTTATAATAAAAATTTACCAGATATGAAATTTATTTAGTCAAATTACAGAAAATATAAACTAGATTTCTATCTAAACATGAATTATACCACAAAATGCTGTGATTGGATTTTTTTTTAAATATGACTGCTGAATATATCTTAATGTGTTAAATAATTAGTTCATTCATCAGATAGAAATTATAATCAGATAGGATAGAATAATAATAATTATACTCATCTCATCAGAAATAAAAAAATTATATATTATAAATATTTAGAAGTACAACCTGAGAATCAGGATTTCTGCTAAAAATATCTCCATTTACATTACCTCTCTCTCAGAAAGTTTGATAAATTTGAAATATATTTACAACAAGTATTTACTGCCATCAGATGTACCATTATTTGAATATTTTAACTAAAACTGTCAAGGGAATAATTAATACTGCAAATAATAATTATGCAAATGATTTTTAAAAGACGGTATAATTATAAATAGTACTCCAGTTACTGAAGGTTTATTAAAATAATCTGTTGCCATAAAAAAAAAAAGTAGTGTACCTGCTTTTTCAATGGCACCTTTGCTAATAACGCCAAGCTGTGGTGTAATGGAGGCAAGGAGCTTGAAATAGACAATTGGTGTTCGCTGTAGACACAATTACTACTTCCTTTAATAAAAATTCAATAAATCAAAAAAAAACGTACGAGATAAATAACTATTCATCATAACAATATGCTAATAAATTGATGTTCAATACAATTAATATTTTAATTCAATTTTACAAGATACCGACACTGGAAAAAAATTTTTTATTACTTTATTCAATGACACAAACAATTCTGGGAGTTGGATGGATGCACTGAAATTGCACGGATAAGCTACTGCCAAATTAAACAAGCTATGAATAAATTATTTATATTAAAGCCAAAACTATCACAATTTAAAATAATACAAGAGGGATAATTTAAGAAAAGAATTCTTGAGTGTTAATAGTGTTTTCAAAAGTAATGTCAAAATATAAGAAAGACGAAGAAAATTTTCAAACTCTGTTACTTAGGTATTTCAAAATTTTAAACTCTGTTACTTATTTCAAAGAACTTCTATACTAGGTATTTATAAATTCATTTTCTCTAATACTACTCTAGATAATAAACTTTATCAAACAATATAATAATATATGGTCCTGCGTGTTCCAGGTGCTTTTGTAAGAAAGCTGATATTATGTCTTTTCTACTGTTGTACGATCTTGCACAGTGAGAAAAAAACACCCATTTCCTTATAACTGACATTTTTTGTGGTATTTTTTTATTGTAATTATCACTAAATTTAAGGGTTATTATGTACACTGCTTAATCATTGTTAAATTGCCCTTGAAGAGCACAATCTTTCATCAAAATAACAGTTTATACAGATTTTGTGCAAACAGCATTAAAGAAAACTATGAAAGTTCCAACCTTGTAAAAGGCTGTGTCATATTGATGTTATTTAAAATCAACAAAATGACAAATTAGTAATCATTCTCTGGCTGAAAAATTTCATTTTCAGCCAGAGTTATAAAGATGCATATACAAGAGACCCGTGATGGGTGACTGGGCAAGGCGCGCAGTGGTTCACAATCTTCAATTCCTAGCACAGTTTGTCAGCTTGACCTTAAGGTGACTGATTTCAATCTGATGTTATCGTCTAAGGTTCTCGTTCAGCTGACCTTAACAGCTGCTAACAAATTGACTGTCTCCAATTTACATCATGCTGTAGCAGAAGAAAGCAAGAGGAAAAGAAGGGAACGCCTTTCTCTGCTGTTGTGGAGCCATTTGTATTTGCTGGGAGGAACCTGAAGCACAATGATTACTCTTTCCTCTTGCTTTACATCTTTTAAAACTGCTTAGATTATGGTGAAATTCTCTGATCAAGATGCCCAACATCTTGCAGGGCCTCTGAGATCCTTTAAGCCTGTCAGGTCGAATAGTGCTTCTGTGAGCCATTTTCCTCTTGCTGTGGAATCTTTTTCTTCCCTCCTCTGGTTCTTGAATCTTGGACTGGAATATGTTTTCTTGGTTGTCTGGCGGCTGTTCTGGAGCGGTTGGAAGCGCTACAGCCTCTCCATGCTGCTAGATGTCCAATCTCTCTACGGATTAATCCATTTCAATACTTCAGCCTTATTCCTGATGCTGCACTGTAGTGACAAAATGTAGAGCATTTTATAATAAGTTAAGATAAGTAAAAATTAACTTTATGCATTTAATCTAAGCAGTGTGTAATTTTTTTTTTTTTTTTTCAGGCTTTTATGGTTGGTGTTTATGATGGGGTCACGGCGGAGATTTGAGGGGATAGACATATGCGAGATGCACTCCCGAGTAGGAGAAGGCGTATTTCTACCTTCCCTGCATTGGTTTATTTACTGATACTCAGGTTATATTTTTATCTGCTATATTTCCTTCAGCTTCCTGTAATGCTCACTCCCCTTTTTCTGTCATAAAATCACAGAGCGACACTGTCAGCCCACACAACTGTCCTTTCCTGCTGGTGGGGAGCAGTTTGCAAACAAAACCGACGTGCCTTTTCTCCATATCCATATTCCTATTTAACATCTCAAGGTAAAGCAAGTAAATAAATATTCCCTTTTGAGCAAAACATCAAAATCTCTCCCCATCACAACGAGACTTAAAAACAAGTCTGTATATGTCACTGTACTGTATATTGCTTTTATTTCCTTCTACACTCCTCCGTGCAGAGCAGACATTGCATTCCAGAAATAAATTGTCCGCGTGAATGGAACGGTACAGGCGTGCGCATGCTAAATTTTGGCACGCGGATGTAAAATTTTTAGAAAAACTCATTTTCTAATTTTTCCGGTTAGTTAAGCTTTCCGGATACTTGAATGCCGGATAATCGAGAATTTACTGTAAATCCTAATGCTTAATAAACTAAACGTTTTTGCTTAAAGAATACTTTTTCATCTAATGATTAGCAGTTAACAGGGAAGGAAAATTGACTATTAATCTTTTAAATAATTTCATAGTAAATTCCAAATACTTTATGCTGACAAATATAAAACATAACTTTAAACACAAAAAGAATCTAATCACATTCATATAAACATGAGGCATGTATTTATAAGTATTCATTAAATGATAAAAAGAAAGAATATTGTAGTGCATTTCATTATTATAAACAATAATAATTCTAAATACTCTTCACTTAATACTACAGAACTGTCAGTATCATATTCATACACTAAACATTCAAACCACAGAGAAGCATCAAATGTGGAACTACCTTCATTTTAATTTCAGCTCAACTATTATAGACATATTACTGTAAGAATAAGATCTGAAGTGATAGATAACTCAGATCAACATACCTTAGGTATAGCAAATGCAGGTGAAATAGGAAAGTCAATCGGTGCAACAGCAGCATCAGCGAAACCTATTTAAAGCAAATGTTCAATTGAATATTTAATTCTCCTAATTTATTTCAAACAAAAAAAATTAAATATATAGTGGAGCAGTAAAATGCTATTCACAAAACTATAAGCTTATTTTAATATTCTTATAAAGAAAGGTGGGGAATTGGCTTACAGCAAAAAAACTGGGTACTTTTCCGTTAGCCGGGCGCAAGCGAAAAATTGCCAAATAATGTAGAATTCCACCAAATTTCTTACAACCATTCTCTTGGCGACTTGGCTCATGTTTGGTTCACAATTGGCGACATTTGCGCCCGGCTAATGGAAAAGTACCAAAAACTGGTATAACATTAAGAACTCGATTAAGAGATGAATAATTAAACTGTACTATGTATATTGTACACATGGACAAAAAGCATATATCAAAAATTCATCATTCTTTAAAAAAGCACTATTCAAGAGGCAGAGGGAAAAAATTAATATTAAAAATTCTAATATATATTAATGAACTAATACAAAATATAGTCCAGCAGTGGCGAATCCAGGGGTGGCTATCGGGCTGCAGCGGGGGGCGGTCCCCAGAACTAGACCAGAATTCTTTATTTTATTTAAAATCACTACAGCTGTTTTTTCTTAATCTCCCTTTTAAAAAAAAAGAAAACATTTCCTCCTGGTTTTTGACAAGCTCGAAAGTTTTTCCACTTTTGTACTCATTCCACTCGTATTCGCAGCATTGACAGAGTCAAAAACATGTTTTTGCTAGTTACTTCATTGTGTTTTTTGTTAAATTATTGAAAGTATTGTAGCGTTCTTTATGATTCTTATTGTCAGGTGAGTAAAGTGTTTTGGTTTACATAAGCCATAAGATTTGACATTCGTCATGCGATACAAAACTTTTATACCTCACCCCGACCAAATCCTGGATTCACCACTGTAGTCCAGTATTCAAAACTTTTCCAGATCGTCAGCTGATTTTTTTTTTTTTTTTAACTTGAATGCATGTAAATGGGGGAAAAAGTTAAATGCAATTCATTTTTTATAAAACTGAAAACATACCAACAATTCTAGCCAAAGGCTTGACATTCATTTTTTCAGCTGCATCAAAAGTCATCAAGACGCAAGCTGCAGAACCGTCATTGATGGTGCTAGCATTGGCAGCAGTGATAGTACCTGCAATATTAGTCTTCTAGTGTCTCATTTTCATCTCACAAAAATATAAATATATGAAAAGCTTTAAATTTACGTCTTTTGTATAAAACAAAGAAAGAAAAATTTAAACTAGACTTTATAAATAACTCATTTTCTTTTAACAATTCAACAAAAGTAACAAGAATCTACCACAATGCATAGAAAAATTCAGTAATTATAATGCACTATTAGATACAAAAATGACAGCAATTTTTTTTAATTACCATTTTCTTTTTGAAAAACTGTAGGTAATTGAGGAACTTTTTCAAAATTGACTCTTTTATATTCTTCATCAGTGTTAACAATTACATCAGGTTTTCCTCTCTTTCCCGGTATTGTTACAGGAACTATCTCTTTGGAAAAAATACCACTCTGAAATAAAAGTTTAATAAGTGCATGCTTCATTTTCCTCTCACATTTATATCTAAAGTTTATAAATTTAAGACAGAAACTGAAATCAGAGCTCAGAGAAATATAAAATTTATACAGTATTACAACACTTTTAACAAGTTTCTTTTAATAAGAATCCATTTTAAATTTTGTCATGAAAAAAACATTAAAATTATTTCACAAAGCAAAATATATAGTTTGACAAAGACCAAACAAAAAAAATCTAATTTAAATAAATATTTAAAAGTTGCAAGAATAATTTTGTCTTATAAAATCCGGGAAAATTACTTTTTATTTTATCTCAAAAGGCAAAGGATGCCCACTTTACAAATATGAATTACAGCCTACAGAATTTCACTGAAAAAGTAACTGCAGTAGAAGCAAACCATGAATCCATTTGGTGTTTCATATTTTACATTTTTTGTCACTTAAAAATAAAAATATACCCATCATTAACAATTAAAAAGGAAAAAATACATACAAATCACAAACATGAATTATAACTTACTGATGAAATTATTTGAGACTGATTCCATACTTTTACAAAACTAAAACCTTCTATCTTGCACCTACAGGCAATTCTTATAAATGGAATGTACTTAACAGCTTAAGGTCCGAATTATTTTGAATTGTATTTCAAACCTACAGTAGTTAGAGCGAGTTAACTCGGGTTATGTTCTTAAGCGGTTAACAAAAATGTGGGAAAGAATAAATTACTATGTATTCAAAAAAATAAATTATAATAAAAATTTTAATTAAATTATAATTTTTTAATTAAATTATAATTTAAAAATTTCATTTAAACATTTATATTGCTATAATTTTTTTTTGGTTGTCAATAAGAAATCATTACACATTAAAACAATTTCACATTAAATACATACTTCCACAGCACTGGCAGTTTTTTTATAACTGTTTATGGCAAACTCGTCTTGTTCCTGCCTAGAAATTCCCATCTTTTTAGCTGTGTTTTCTCCACAAACTCCCTAGAAATATTATTAAATGCCAAAACATTATTCTTAAATGAATATTAAAAGGAATAAAAGAAATCCATGATTTAAAAAGAGAAAGAAATTACCATGTGAAACTTCTGATAAGCGTCTGTCAAGCCATCATATACAAGACTGTCCTAATGAAAAAACATGACATTTGAAAAAAAATCAACAAATAAAATTCTTACTGAAATATTATGAGCAAAAAAGTAAATTTTTTAAATTTTCAAATTATTAAAACATAATAAATTCTAAAAACTTCGTAGAATTACATCAATTTTTAAGGAGAAATTCAAACAATAGTAACAAATGCAAAAGAATAATAATAAAGAATAATGCATAATAATAAATAATTATAATAAAACAAATGGCTGTGATTTCAGATAAGATATATTTATCAAAAAGTAATCTTAAAGCTGAAGAAGTCACATATGTTATGTTTTGAAAGCAATAAAACAAATCTTGTATCTTATGGTAGAAAAAAAAAAACTTATTTTGTCAAATTATTTGATAATATTGAATATAATGTTTTGTTCTTCAATACCATCAAAAAAAATTGAAGAATGTATCTTCCTCTACTTCACATGAACAGACCTGCCAACCTCCAGATTTGAAAAAGAGGGAGACATTTTCAATTATACATACACGATCACAATTGCTCAGCAGGGCCAACATTTACTTTATTTAACTCGTGTACAAATAAGGTGGAGGGGGCTGAATGAGACAATCTTTTATTTTTTGTGCTATATTTTTCTCAAAATTTTATTTTTTTACAAAATAAATGAAAATGCATTGTTTTTTAAAAATTGCTTAGTTGTGTTTTTTAAATACTCTGTTCACAGGGTGGCCATTATTTCTGATATTTGTTTTTCCCTGACTTTTCCAGATTTTACAAAAAAATTCACTTAAATTTTCTCACTTCATATTCATCCTTTTATTTAATGCACAACATGCTCTTCATAGTATTTGAAAAATAGTTCTACTTTTTCTAACTAAAATCAATGTAGAATAAACAAAATTTAATGCTCAGAAAACAAAAGAAAAAAGTCATTTTCACTTACTACAGGGTGGCTACAGAAACTGTGAAAAAAATTTCCATGATTTCCCTGACTAAACTTACAACATTTTGCTGATTTACTTACAAATTATATTAGTTTCCTGGCTTTCTCCCTACTCAGAATCACTGTATGCGTACAATATACATTATTAAAAACACTTTTACAAGTTATTAAATATGAAAAAATAATATATTTTTATGAAATTACATTTTTTTAAAAATGGAATAAACATCCTAAAAAAATCTATTAAAACAGTATATTACATTTCTTACATGTAAAATGAACTGGAAATTTTAACAAAGTACTTTGCTTCTAAAACTGCAGAAGAATTCTAAGAAACATTAAAGCTACTCTTTGCAACACAAGTTAAATTATATTAACTGTACAAGTTATTATGGTCTTTACTCAAAACTTTAAAACAGTTCAATAGCTAATTAATGCTTTTTGCATGAGTACCAGAATAACATGTTGTAGCATAAATATAAAAATAGCATAATTATACGTACATAATAATATATATTTTAGCAAAGATCTAAACAAGAAAAACTGCCAAAATATTACTTCAAATCGTTATTCTTTAACAAATCATAAGAAATTAATTGTTCTAATAAAAAACTTGTGCTTTTATAAATGAATATAAGTTTTTAAAAAAAAAATCCAATTATTATTACAAATAATGCTAGACATAGGATACTAATTTATAGATAATAACTCAAGTAACAAATAACTATTAATTGTCCCTGATTTTTAGAAATTTTTACGAATTTTCCTGATTTTTCCAGATCGATAAAATTCCCCGACTTTTCCCTGATACCCCGATTCTGTCACCACCCTGTACTAGGTTTCAGGTAAGCTGAGCTTCATGCTTGTAAACATTTCCCCATTTTTTTGCAAATATACTAATCAATACATGCAACAATAGAAGAAGTATGCCCATCTAGAGAGGCTTTTATTCCACCAACCATCTCAGAACTGATTGTCACAGATTTACTCACAAAAGATGTAATGCGATATTACATGTACATTGGCTGAGTAATCTGTTTCCTTAATCTGTTAATAACCTGTTTCCTTCTAGTAGGATTTCCCCTGTTCATACTGTTTACCAACATCCAAATCAAAACTGAACCTTAATTTTACTAACAGAAAAAAATTCATTTACAAACATGAAATAAAAAATGGTTGAAAGAAAATATTAGCAATAAGAGCATGCAAGGAGTATTGTATAAAAATAAAAGAAATTATTCAGTGACAACAAAATTGCATAACTTTTAGCCTGCTACCCATAGTAAAAAATACCTGCATATTGGCAGAATGCTTAACCCATTCGTAAGACAGAGAGACAAGTGGAAAATTGGTCCTTATCACCAATTTTTTTCTTCATTGCATAAAAAGAAAAATATTTTTAAAGTTCGAATTAGAAAATAAAAAAGATGGCATAATGAATTTTGTAAATTTTTGTGGCAATCGGTTCCAAATACATCAAAACGTATAAGACAAACCTTACATTTCATTTTTTGGTTTTTTAAGAAAATTACAGTAGAAATATGTACTTACCATGTATAAAATAACAAATTTAAATTCAATTAATATCTATAGTATTATTTTAAAATTCAGAAACATTTTCTTTAATGTATAGGGAATTTTAGACACAAAAAATAAAAATTGTGAAAAAAATTATTAGCAATTACATCAGTCCCATACTTTGAAGATCCTATAATTTAGCAAAAAGATACAAATTCATAATGCTTCAGATTATTCAAAGAAAAAAAGCGTACACTTAAAAAATGCTTCAAGAAAATATTAGTAATAAAAAATCTGATACTTCAATAATTCAACAAAAAAGAGCTCCAAGAAGTGAAAAAATAAATTTATTCTGACATAACTCCTATTTAATATTAAATCATCATAGAAAGCAAACAACATCAAGTGTGGATGCTAACTTGTAGACTGACAAAGAGAAATTTATGATCTTATAAGCTGTCCGAGTCTCTTTACCACAAGACAAATTCCTGAGCACCTTGCACATCCAAGTGCAAAACATTATAGATTTTTATCTCAAAAAATATTATATATTGCATCTAATAAAAGGTAATAGGTACTTAAACCATGAAAAACAAATATATTTGGATCTAAAAATTGCTACAATCATGGAAAGAAAGATATAAATACTAATTAATGGAATTTTTAATACAAAAATAATAACAGACAACAATAAGGAGTAAGAATCCGGTGGATGACTTCATCAGAGGCCTTCATCCATGCAGATTCAAAACTAGAATAGGTTTTCTGTAGAGAAAAAAAGACTTTAAGTTTGAATTTAACATGAATTTCCTCTAAGGCCTGGGCCTATTCCGGAATATATTGGAAAGAAAAACATTTCTCTACAAAGAAGAAATTAAAAACAGTTTTTTAAACTACGGTTTATTATTTGTACGGTTTGTTTTTTGTCTGTTATTATTTTTGTATTAAAAATTCCCTTAATTAGTATTTATATCTTTGTACTTTGCAATTTTTTCTTGGATGATGCTGCACTTGTGAACACCAATTAAATTGCTTCTATTATTTTTTGTCTTTTTAGATATTCAATCATGAAAAGAACATTTGGAACAATTGGAAGTAACATTTGCAAATCAAAATTAAGAAAACCATTAAAATAATGACGGATATACATGATAAGCAAAACACAGGAATCTGCAGAGAAGTTATATATGCCTAAAGAACATAAATGCAAAAAAGTTATTTTTTTAATAAATTGATTTCTTTGTTAATTAGTGACACTTGTTTTACAGCATCTGCTAAGAGTTTCAACTTTTCTTAGCTGCAATTCTTTCAATTTTTTATCAGCAATTTTCTTTTTAAATTTCTGCTGATTGTGAATTCCTTCAAGCTTCTGTATAAAAAGCATATGCATTACGTGCAGAATGTACTAAATCTTTGTTGATTTTTACTGGTGAAATTCCTCCCGCTGAAATCGCTGCATCATGAACTGAGCGAAGAACAATCAAACTTTCTTCAGTTTGATTGTAAAGAAGGCATTCTTTATTAATAGAAAATACTCTTTCTACTGTTGCATTGCCATGAGCTAAAATTAAAACAAATTGACAAAATGTTTTAAATTCTTGAAACTCGTGACTGGAATCGATTATATTCAACCAAAAATGATCCAATCTTGAACTTCGATTGTATGCTTTTAGCAGATCATTCACTCCAAGACTTTTTAGTACATTTTTAATTCTCTGAGTGCCCAATTATTTTGAACTTTTAGCTGTCAGGTTAGAAAACTTAGCTTTTAAAGTAAATGAATCAATCTTTTTTGTATTTAGTTATATCTCTGAAATGTTAAGAATACTTTATCCGTGATTGCTAAAAAAATATGCATATAAATACGAGCTATCTGCTTTTGAACTTAACATGGAAAACATAAAAAAGATGTTTGTGCCACTCGCAGGGTTAAATTGAAAACCGATACTCTCAGCCTCATTCCCTGATATCCAGTTGTTAGAAACTATTATCTCAGATATGAAAAGATACGCTTTGAAGCAACTGTTTCATTGACTGCCACTGCAGGATCCAAACAAGAAATTCCTTCTGTAAGTTTAAATTTGATGGGAGAGCATTCAAACATCTTTTTTTACAAATTTCTGTAAGGCTAATCGACAGGCTTTGAAAAAGTTATCAATCAACACTGAAGATGCTTTGGTTTCTTTCAGTGCAGCTCTAACTACATAGCCTAGATCCACCTCTTTTGCATTTTTCAAATTACATTTATTGATTATATCAACATCAGTAATTGAAGTACTACTTTCCAAAAAATCTTGCTTCACAAAACGAGGCATAACAGATTGCAATAAATTTTTAATTGTTTCATACAAAAAAGGAGATAAAGGAGCTTCTCCTCGAAATTCAGTTTTAAATGATTCGATGATAGTTGCCATGGTTTCAAAGAAAATCAGCTTCGGAATTAAGAGGTCACGTTTGATAAATAAAGCCACTGTCTGATAGGTTTTAGAAGAGGGTTTGTTTTTCGTGCTTTCAACAGCAATTACATACTTTCTAAATATTGCTATGAATTTTAATAGTTCATCTGACAACTTGTACATTTTCTCTCCATCTCACTGAACAAAACTTCTTTGGGAATATCTCTGAATCAGTGTACAAGCTGGCACATCCTTAAATAAATTATACAAATCTCGCAGATACATAGCAATATTCCATTCAGTCGCAGCGAAAGCAGCTTTAAATGCACAATGAAGAGTGTGCAAGCCACGGCTTCCCAAGTCTAGATTAGTTTATAAAAGACAGTTTTTTTGGTCCTCAATCTTCTATTTTCCATACATATTTTATATCTAGACAGTATTACCAATATAAATTATTGACTTACCTATACATTTTTTTGTACTTTAGAACTTTAATTTATGGATTTACATATCTTCATATATATTTTTCTTGATTATTGTTTTTTTCATATTTACAGTCGGCATATTTACAGTTGAGTTCAACAAACAAATAGGTCTATTTACAAATTTCAAGATAATGTACTTTTACTCCTTTAAAGAAAAAGCTGTTGTAGATTTTGCCCTCTTTAAAAATTGAACATCAGATTCTCTTTTAAAACAAGGATCTTGTATTCTTGACTTCACAGATGCTGTAAACAATTTAATACTATTTATAACTTTCAAATTGGCAACATCTTTATCTGCGTGTGATTGCTTTGTTAAAAAAGAAAATGTTTAAAAAAGCTAGTTAGTTACTCAATTCTTCAGTTTTGTTGTTTGTTTTCGTTTAGGTTATCCTATGCATATTTATTTTGTAAAAATCAAAATTACTTGGAGAGCCCAGGGCTCAGGTAAAGCCTTTCATACTACAGTGAAATAAATATATTGTGTTTTATTGAAATACGAGTAGTTTTCTGTGAATTTTACAACAGTCAACAAGTTTCCCAAAGTCTGATTTGAAAGTGAGGATCTAAATTTTGTGTGTGTCTTAGTATCTAAGCTAAAAACCCACTCACACTCTGCATTGCTGTGTGGGATGGTCAAAATTCCAATAATAACTTTTGATAAAATTTCTTATTTTAATTTTCCATCAGGACCCATTAATTTTTCAACTTTTGACCATTGTATATCCATATTTTTTTCTTCTTTTATTTCAACTGGTAAATCATCCATCTGAAATGCACAAAATTCATTCGGTAAGGAATCAATAGCTGTGTCAAATTTCTTATGTTGTAAGGTTAAAAGGCAAGGAAACTTGCCAACAAAAAATTTTAAGCTGTTCCAATTTCTCGAAAATACTAAAAAGCAAGAGGAAATCGGTGAGATATGGGAGGTGACAGAAATTGTTAAAAAACTTGAGACTCCCTCCAAAAGGAAGAGAGTTGGCAGGTCTGCATGAAATTATGTTCTAATTTGAAGTAATAATTACTATTTTATAATATGAATAATATGTTACAATATATTAAAAATGATATTTTAATATATTATTTTTAGGTAATGATAAATATGATAAGAATTAATTATAAATATACATCAAATGGGTTTTGGGCGTTGGTAAGACAAAGTCAAAATTTCAAGTGGCACACAAATTATAAGTTTAAACATTTTTAAATAATAAAAATTATTAACACCAAACCTGTAGATGGACACCACCATATGGAGTATCACCACGGGCTAAATAATAAGGTGAATTAGACATACTCTCCATACCACCAGCAACCATTATGTCCTATACAAAAAGTAAAAATATGAATAAGAAATATTCATACATGAAATGCTCACAATTAATTAAACAATTTTAAATATTTTATAGAAATTTTACTAGAAACCTGAATTAGACAATCAATGAGGCTTAAAATATTTTCAATAAAATGTATGTGTTTGATGTGTTTTCTCGATAGGTGATGACCAATAATAAATGTAACTAACATAATGAACAATATACTTGCACATATTTTTTTAAAACCAGGACAGAATTTACACCATTATTTATTAATTCTTTTTTTTCAGTAATTATGTTATGGCTCTTAAGAGATTAGATAAAATCAAAGAAGGAACCTTTTACTTCAAAAAATAACTTGGAAGAATAAGAAATAACTTTGTTGTTCACAGTAGAAAATCAAGTTACCTGATGTCCAAGCATGAGATTCTGAGAAGCAAGCATAATAGATTTCATACCAGAAGCACAAACTTTGTTCACTGTTGTACAAGGTGTTGAAATATTCAGTCCTAAAGGATGGAGAGAAAAGAAAGAAAATTTATTTATTGCTATAAATTTTTAATAATGAGATTATAATATTTAAAAAAATCTATTCTCTTTCCTGACATTTTTAATACTGTTTAAAATTACTTCGATTAGTCCAAATATATCAGACAAAAACTTTAAAAATTAAAGACTTAACATTGAATTAAATCAATTTGGTCCTATATTTTAAGGTCTTCTGATTCCTATAATTAAGAGCAAATATGTTACAGCTTGCTAAATTCATGCAGAAGTTTCTGTTATACACTAAAAATTAAATTTACTTATAAGGAGTGTTCAAATTATTTTCCTAAATTTGATGGGAAACTTACCTGCATTTAAAGCAGCTTGTCTGGCAGGTGCCTGACCAGCACCTGCTTGCAGGACCTGCCCCATGTATACTTCTTGAACAGCATCTTTAGGGATACCTGAAAACAACACCAACTTGGTCAATTCCAAATCATATTTAACAATAAGAAAATCTAAGCATTTAATAACAAGAAATTGAAAGTTTTACTTAAAATTTTAGCAAAACAGATTAATTAAATGTAGGAGATTTTCATTCATATCTAAATTACTATTATCTGATAAACTGATAAACAATCCCCTTAAGATTCTTTCAAAGAAAATTAAAATAAATATAGAAGAAAAAGAATACAGCAGGCTTATAATAAAAATTTACAGATATGAAATTTATTTAGTCATTACAGAAAATATAAACTAGATTTCTAATCTAAACATGAATTATACCAAAAATGTAGATTAGTTTTTTTTTCAAATATGACTGCTGGAATGTATCTTAATGTGTTAAAATAATTAGTTTCATACATCAGATAGAAATTATAATCAGATAGAATAGATAATAATAATTATACTCATCCATCAGAAATAAAAAAAATTAT
Organism: Araneus ventricosus; assembly: GCA_013235015.1. Lineage (NCBI taxonomy): Eukaryota > Metazoa > Arthropoda > Arachnida > Araneae > Araneidae > Araneus > Araneus ventricosus. The sequence continues at coordinate 1,122,844 of BGPR01000122.1, read as the reverse complement.
TATATAAATTATAAATATTTACAAGTACAACCTGAGAAATCAAGACTTTCTCTTCAAAAATATCTCCATTTACATTACTTCTCAGAAAGTTTGATAAATTTGAAATATATTTACAAATATTTACTGCCATCAGATGTACCATTATTTGAATATTTTACAACTAAAACTGTCAAGAATGTTATAATACTGCAAATAATAATTATGCAAATGATTTTTAAGGCAGTATAATTATAAATAGTACTCAGTTACTGAAGAGTTTATTAAAATAATCTGTTGCCATAAAAAAAAGTAGTGTACCTGCTTTTTCAATGGCACCTTTTACTGCAATACTTCCAAGTTGTGGTGCTTGTAATGGAGACAGGGAGCTTCGAAATGAACCAATTGGTGTTCTAACAGCAGACACAATTACTACTTCCTTTAATAAAAATTCAATAAATCAAAAAACATTGCAGATAAATAACTATTCATCATAACAATATGCTAATAAATTGATGTTCAATACAATTAATATTTTTAATTCAATTTTACAAGATCTCGACACTGGAAAAATTTTATTATATTCAAAATGACACAAGCAATTCTCAGGAGTTGGATACACTAGAGAATTGCCTGGATAAAACACTACCAAATTAATAAACTATGAATAAATTATTTATATTCCAAGCCAAAATATCACAATTTAAAATAATACAAGAGGATAATTTAAGAAAAATTCTGCAATTGGTAATAGTGTTTTTCAAAAAGTAATGTCAAAATATAAGAAAGATGAAGAAAATTTCAAACTCTGTTACTTAGGTATTTCAAAATTTTAAACTCTGTTACTTAGGTATTTCAAAATTTTAAACTCTGTTACTTAGGTATTTCAAAATTTAGACACCATTACTATACAGATATTAACTTATCAAAACTAACAAATAATAGTCCCATGTTCCAAGTGCTGTAAGAAAGCTGATATTATGTCTTTTCTACCAAATTTAACACATGTCTTACTGTGACAAAAAAAAAACACCCATTTCCTTATAACTGACATTTTGTCATATTTTTTTATTGTAATTATCACTAAATTTAAGGTTATTATGTACACTGCTTAATCATTGTTAAATTGCCCTTGAAAGAGCATAATCTTTTCATCAAAAATAACAGTTTATACAGATTTTATTGCAAACAACATTTAAGAAAACTATGAAAAGAAGTTCCAACCTTGTAAAGGCTGTGTCATATTGATGGTATTTTAAAATCAACAAAATGACAAATTAGTAATCATTCTCTGGCTGAAAAATTTCATTTTCAGCCAGAGTTATAAAAGTGCATATACAAGAGACCGTGATGGGTGATTGGGCAAGGCGCACGGTCGTTCCACAATCTTCGATTCCTAACAGTTTGTCAGCTTGACCTTAAGGTGACTGATTTCAACCTGATGTTATCTTCCTAAGGTTCTCGTTCAGCTGACCTTAACAGCTGCTAACAAATTGACTGTCTCCAATTTACATCATGCTGTAGCAGAAGAAAGCAAGAGGGAAAAAAAAGGGAACATCTTGCTTTCTCTGCTGTTGTGACGCCATTTGTATTTGCTGGGAGGAACCTGAAGCACAATGATTACTCTTTCCTCTCTTGCTTGCATCTTTTCGCTGCTTCGATTATGGTGGGGAATTCTCTGATCAAGATACTAACATCTTGCAGGGCCTCTGAGGAGTCCTTTAAGCCTGTCAGGTCGAATAGTGCTTCTGTGGTGTTTTCCTCTTGCTGTGGAATCTTTTTCTTCCCTCCTCTGGTTTCTTGAATCTTGGACTGGAATATGTTTTTCTTGGTTGTCTGGCGGCTGTTCTGGAACGGTTGGAAGCACTTTACAGCCTCTCCATGCTGCTAGATGTCCAATCTCTCTACAGTTAATCCATTTCAATACTTCAACCTTATTCCTGATGCTGCACTGTAGTGACAAAATGTAGAGCATTTTATAATAAGTTAAGATGTGTCGTAAAATTAACTTTATGCATTTAATCTAAGCAGTGTGTAATTTTTTTTTTTCAGGCTTTTATGGTTGATGTTTATGATGGGGTCACGACGGGAGTTGGGGGGATAGACATATGCGAGGTCACTCAGTAGGAGGAAGGCGTATTTCTACCTTCCCTGCATTCGTTTGTTACTGATACTCAAGGTTATACGAGATACTATCTGCTACTCATTTCGCTATTTCCCTGTGTCTCCTCCCCTTTTTTTCCTGTCATAAAATCCTGAACGACACTGTCTGACCCACACAACTGTCCTTTCCCCTGCTAGGGTGGAGACCAGTTTGCACATGGAAGATAGATAGAACGTTGCTTTTAAAATAGCTAAGCATTCTCATTTAATATGCTGCCAAAAAAAAGACAGTCTATCGGACAAGTACATCCAAAAACCAGAAGAGAAAAAGTAATGCGGGTGTGTGAAACCCCAAAACAGCATGATGCTCACTTCGAACAAAGCCGCCTCAGAATGTCTGCATCTAGGGCTATAGAAACACCTGAAGTAAGGAGAGACTATCTTGAAGAAGACTGCCACAGAAGGGCTGCATCCAGAGCTAATGAGATAACTGAACAAAGGGAGGCTTGTGTCAAGGAAAATCGAGTAAGGATTGTTCAAACGAGAGTAACCTGAAACTCGAAGCTTTCAAGTATGATCCACAGTACGATTACCAAGTTCATCCAAATGTATATATTGGAAAAATGGACTTAGTCTGTGTGCACTGTAGCACAAAAAAGTTCAAGGGCGAGTCTCCTGGGATGTGTTGCTCATATGAGTTATGATAAGTTGTTAAATGGATTTTTTTAGTTTTAATACTTTACAGATATAAAGTTACTTTGTGTCAGTGTGTATAGTATCACTTATTATCCCTTAAAAATACTATTACTATTATTATAAGATTGTCGAACCAGCTGGTCGCCATAGGCAGCTAGTTATCAATATTCAAGAAGTTTCATAGGCGGCTAGTTATCAATCTGTTGCTGGATTCAGTTACGTGTTGCTTCTCATCTGGCACATCTAACATCTACATAATTCTAATGACGGATGCATCCAGCAGAGCTATTGGTGGCTGTATCAGCAACGCGAGCGATTTCTGAAACCATTAGGTTTTCTCCCGAAAACTCAGCAGCAGGAACAATTAGCGCATACTGTTGCTAGCTATTTTTGCATCCATAAAATATTTCGCTATTTCGGAAGGAACTAAATTTACTATTTTAACTGATCACAACCAATCACTTATGCTTTTTCACAAAAAAATTGAGAAACTGTCAACGTAAATAAATCATCTGAGATTTCATTGCTCAGTTTACTGTGGATTAAACATATTATGGAAAGGACAACGTGATGCGATGCTTTCTCATCGAAAGTATTTCCCTCCTCTTTGAGGGATATTGCTCGTAGTCAACAAGATGTCGAGGAACTTGATCTTTTATGCAGCCTACTAAGCGAGTTTGCAAAATTGCAAAGTTCCAAACAGATGTGATGCTATATTGTGATATTTCTACTCAGGTCATCCGTCCCTACATTCCAAAGCAGCAGATATCAAGTGTTTGTGACTTACATGATCTTGCTCACCCTGGTGTGCGTGCCACAGTTAGGCTCATATGCAGCCGTTTTGTTTGGCCTAAGATGAAGCAAGCATTGTTAATTTTACAGGATCTTGCATGCTTCAAAATCGAAAATCTTTCGCCATGTGCACTCACGCTCGGGAGTTCAAAGTGCCAAAACAGCGATTCGTTCATATATCACATGATTGAAGGTCCTCTTCACTCATCACAAAGATACTCCTATTGCCTTACAGCCATCGACAGGTTCTTCGATGGCCTGAGGCTATGCCACTTCGATATTCAGGGGAAACAGTGGCTAAGCTCTGTATAGTGGCTGGATTTCCCGCTTCGAGTCCTCAGAGGATTTCCACGGACAGAGTTGCAATTTAGAGTGATGTATTTCACTCCTGGCAAAAGAACACGTACATCGCTCTCACACAGCCGCCTACCATCCGGGCACGGCGCAGATTGAGAGATGGCAGAACTTTGAAAGCAGCCATCATTTGCCACATCCGTTCATTGGGTGTCGGCATTTGCCTGCTGTTTCTGCTTGTCTTCTTCGTCAAAGAAGATCCTCAGTGCTCCCCTGCTGAAATGGTGTATGGCGAAAATCTTTGCCTACCAAGTCAATTTTTCGTCCAACAGCCACCACAGGCTAAGACAATGGTTTCATGAAGAAACTAAAACCCATATTCACAGTTGCGAGCAACTCAACATCTAACCATTCTGCAAAACCTACTTTTGTATACAGAGATCTCAGTGTGTGTTCCCATGTCTTTCTACGATGTGGATGCTGTTCAACCTTCTTACAACCTTATACAGGACCATAAATAAGTACAATACGAAATAAAAATTTCATCATCCTCAAGGAAACAAAAAAGTGACTGTGACTATTGATAGACGTAAAGCAGACTCATCTTTGTTGGACAATGTTAACTCTTCTGAAAGTAAACTTGACTCTCCTGGGTAGTCAGCACACCATCTCCCACTCCTTCAGCAAAGGAGCCTGAAAAATCACCTATGCCTGCGCAGAAAATCACTATACATACCGTACGTGCGAGCGTCATTTCCCGGTTAAGTATCGAGATTTTGTGTCTTAAATATAGGATCCAATTTTTTTTCCCAGGAAGGGGTATGGTGTGGCGGCGCTAGCGTCAAGCCACTCATTTATTATTGATGTAAAATGTATCTTTTGTATCTACACAGCATTGTTATCATTCCAGATTGTATCCGCGATGCGATTTGTTCACATAAGTTTTCGTCATGTAAATAAATGTAAATAATGTGAATTAAATGTATATAATTTAGATCATCATTTTATTGCAACCATACATCAACACTATCTAAGCATAAA
>BGPR01000122.1:1073286-1109902 GCA_013235015.1 Araneus ventricosus | reverse complement strand
ACCATACATCCAGCACACTATCTAAACGCCAAATGTTTACTTATTTGGGAATCCTATTTCCATTTTATCAACCGGAGTAATCACATAGTGGCTTGCAGATAAAAATATTATTTATATTATAAAATAATAGGATACAAAAGAAATTATTTAAAATATACTTTAATGATCAATAAAATTTTTCAAATGTAACTTAATAGTTATTATAATGAAGAACAATTTTAAATACATATTTATTTGCTTCATTTAGAGGATGCTTAACTGTGACCATCGTACTTCGAGCGTTCCACAGAGGGCGCGTTCATTCCATTCCATTCCTTTCTCTGCTGAGAACGTAATACGCTGTAGTTTGTGTGGTGAAGTATTGTTATTTTGTTTTTATCTCAAGTTGTTGCTGCGTCGTTTTGTTTGTATTTGATCAGTTAATCTAAAAACTGTATTAAGTGTGTCGATTGTTAATTTAAAATCGATACAAACAATTTGAACTGGTATATCTGGCTTCTAATACCATTTTGTCGTTATTGACGAAATTAGGCTTAACTGACTTGTCATGTCTCGGTATTCTCGGCCCCCGAATTCATCTCTCTTTGTTCGCAATGTACCTGACAGTGCAAGACCTGAAGAACTCCGGCGGCTTTTTGGCAAGTACGGTCCCATAACCGATGTTTACATCCCTCTGGATTACTACAATCGCCGGCCGCGTGGATTTGCCTATGTGCAGTTCGAAGACATCCGGGATGCAGAAGAAGCGCTCAATGAGCTGGATAGAATTCGATTCTACGGACGCGAATTAGAAATTGAATTCGCTCAAGGTGACCGAAAGACTCCTCAAGAAATGCGTGGAAAGGAAAGAAAGAGTCGACGCTCGCCTTATCGTGGTGGTGGAGGATCCAGCCGATATGATGACTACCGAGGTGGTGGACGCAGAGGCCGGTCAAGAAGCAGATCTCCTTACTACCGAGACCGCAGTCCAGGCTACAGAAAGAAGAGGTTTTCAGGAAGCCGATCTCACTCCCGATCCCGTTCTCGCTCCAAGGAAAGGTACCGTCGAAGTGCTACTCCACGAAGCGATGTATAACCTCCTGTCTTCCTTCGATTAGAACTCAGTCTATCCGTTATGCCTCTTGCCACACTTTACATGTTTTGTTTCTTCAATTGTGTATTCAGTTCATTGTGTAAAATTCATTTTTTAATATCATTAATCCATAAGTCTGTAGTTGTTTATCATTAAAATAATAGATCATTGTTTTTCATAAATTACTGTGTATAAGTAAATTTTCCAAAGCTGCATTGGTTAACATGTTATTTTATTAATTGTAACCTTTTTATAGATTCGCAAGTCTTAAGCCTGGTGAAGTTTTTCGCAAGGTTGCTAAATCTATGTCATAAATCGACACCCTTACAGTAAAAGAACAGATTCTTTGTAAAGATACGATACAAGTTAATCAAGGGTGTCAAGAAAGATTCAAGTTGTGGGGCTTCCGTTAAAGTCAAGTGCAGAAAAGTTCTTTGTAATTCAGGTGGAAAGAATTTGATCTTTCAAGTACAGTCTGTAAATATGTACATAAAGGTAATTTGGCCAAAAATCTTTATAAAATTTGAGCAGCATTTTTAATACTATCGCTGTTAAATTTTAATATAGTTGGGTATTTCAAACAAATTTAAGAATTCCTCAATGAAAATTTGAAATGAAATTCCTATATATGTATATATATGAGGGTTGAGATAAGATTAGCAATGTAATGTGAATTGGATAATCTGTAATGTTACTTTTTAGTTAATAGATTTGAAATTTAATTATTGTAAAATTAAATTTGTCGTTATTATATAAAACTATAATAGAACGTCATTAACAATAATACTATCAATAGAGGAAGAATTCCCAATTAAAAAATTGTACAAAATGTATTAAAAATGGAGGTACAATTTAAAAGTTTGAACAGTGACACTTCATTGTTAATACAACTAAAAATTATCGACCAACTTATCTTTAAAAGTATTTCGAAAATTTTCCCACGCTTCTAACGATATACTTTGGCAATATCCTCTTTTCTGAAATTTTTTTTTTATATAGCTCATTGATCTTTTTACCCATTGCAGTAATCACGATACAAGATGTTCCAAGTCTAATACAAGCCATTTCAAGTATATAAAAAGTACAAAGTAATTCAAGGGTTCTAATCTCGAAAGATCCAAGTAAAGTTACAAGTTAAATCAAAGGTCAAGTAAAGGTACAAAGTCTGGTAAAGGCAAGTAGTTGAATATAAAGAAAGTGGCTAGAATCTAAAAGGCCAAGAATGTCAACTACAAGCGTTGCAAGTAAAGATGCAAAGTTTGAGGTAAATGGGATATAGTTATTTCATTTTCAGGCTGTTGTATCCTATATTCAACCTCTTGAAAATGTATAGTGATAACACATTGCCAGTTAGCAAGTAACATTCTTTAGTTATCAGCTTTTATAAAATTTTCCATCTGCGATGTGTTGAAACAAACAATACAATTTTATTTTTGACATAGTTAAGCAATATCCTGTGGAATAACATTGATACTTTTATAATATTTTCAGCTGGATATTTTATTTGCTTAGTAAGAATTATTCTACAATCAATTTGATCTGTTTAACATTACGCATTTCATACAACCAACAACATTATTGCCACTTTTTACAGAAAGTTATTCTTTATTTATTCTTACCAAATAGCTAAATGGTTTATTAGCTTTTTAAACGGTTAATTTATGGTTTGGGATCTTCTGATAGTATTGGATCATTAAATTTGTGCATCTATTTCTTTCTTTTTTAATTCAATGTTAAATGTATATTTTTAAATAGGACATACTTTAAAAGGTAGATCTGAATTCAAATGTTGTTAGTTCTCAGGTTAAGAATTCATTTCTTTAACTTGTCCTGGACTAAACTGAATTTTAATTAGCAAACTTAAAAGGAAGTTTATATAGTCTTGAGAAAATTTTTTAAGTTTAATAAATACTGGCCTTAAGTTTTAGATTTTAATATCTATGCGATTATAAACATTTTGCATCAATTTAAAAATTATTACTGCGTATGTTTATTTTTGGAAATGGGTAGCTGAACAAGGAAATATCTTGTAACAGAATTTTTTTTTTCCCCAAGTTGTACAGAATTTTTTATTGAATACATTTGTTTGTGTATGACAGTTTAAACATTCTTAGAATCATGTTTAATAGCCTTAAATTTTTTCCAGTTCTTAAGTGAACAAGGTAATATAATTTTCAAGGATTTTAGAAGAGAATTGATATGAATTTTTATGGCATATTGAATGAAACATAATGGTCTTTTACTTACAATAACATGTTTAGTTAATTTACATTGTGGCACTTCTACATTTTAACCTTGTTTAGGCCATTAAGTAGCTTAATCATTTAGAAGTAAATAAGTAACGGTTACACTGTTTTGATAAAAAGAATTAATCTTATTTTAAGGGAATGAATTGTGCATGATCGAAGGCAATTTCATTTTATGTATTGAAGCAATGTATTCAAATTAATAAGCTATGCACAGAAATAAAACTGAGTGGACCAGTGAGGGTAATGTTTGAATTGCAAAAACCAAAAGTGATGGAAAGGTTTTAATGTATTTTGAAATTGCATAATGGCAATGATGAGGAGGTTCGAAGTGACTGCCTTCTTTAACAAGGATAGCAGTTCTGGAATCTATCTATTTTGTATGAGCAGATCTCGGATGTTCACTCGTGTCAACAGCAGCTCAGGATCAATTTTGGGACTGTCTGTCACTTTGGCTCTTCAAATATCCCCACAAGAAGAAATTGCATGGGTCCATATGAAATGGTGTCCATCTGTTGAAGATTTATTCATTTTTGCTTTGAAAATTGCAACTGAACAGTGTTCTTAAAGTCGCCGCCCGCTAAGTGAAACGTGTACAATTTCTTGCTCTAATCATTACGTTCACCAAGTTTGGCCTTGCTTGCTTACACCCAATGCCCTCTTTTAGACTTTTTTTTTTCAAACATTACCTTCCAGGCCATCCTGTATAAAGGGGTGGAACCTAAAACGGGTAGATTTGTGGTCCTGTTCCATGGTATGATGCATTGATGGCACTGGAGGATTACATACATGATGCTTCTTACTGTGTGCAAGGTAAAAAGTAATATTGGAGTAAGGAGGTTCATGGCTATATGGGGGTTGATGTCTTGTGTTTTGTATATACCTTTTATCTATTAACATGCTAGTCATTAGCTTATTTTTAACTTGTTAAGTATGTAAAAATGAGGTATGGTAGTATTAGATCTGCGATTCATGGCACATTCCTTTGTTAAATTTCTTTAAGCATTAGTATTGTCGATAGTTATTGAGTCCTTAATCACAGTTAAGTTATAATAAACTATGCATTCGCATTTTGAGATTTATCGTACTGAGCTGAAGTAGGGTAATTTTTTCAGTGCCTCACACACGTACTTCTAGGAAAATAGATAGTTTGTATATAATGCATGAAAAGATGTTTTATTCTAATCATACGTATTCAAAATCAGATGTAGATATATAATTTTATCTGGTTTATTGTATACATTTCAAAATTGCTGTTTTTATGAGGGGGGGGGCAATAGAATGAAGATGTTCTTGGTGTTTTTACTTTCCAAATTTTAAAGTTTTTACTACAAGTTTGGAATATTGAATGTAGTATTTTGTTGTAGGAATTATTTAGAAAAAAAATTTTGAGGTGGGGGTGAATGTGACAACTATCTCCAGAGAAGGTTTATCTGCTGTTAAAAAGCATCTGTAACAACGGGTTTCTTAAATCTAGTTTTAAGGAAATCGTGATCCAGATAATAAAAAAAATGCCTATATGGTTCATTAACAATGTACGATTAAATTTGTAGGAGTTTTTAATCTCTTTAACCCTCTGAGCACCTAATTATTTTGAACTTTTAGCTATGAGGTTAGAAAACTTAACTTCTAAAGGAAATGAATCAATCTTTTTTGTATTTAATTATATCTTTGAAATCTTAAAATCACTGGATCCATGGTTTTGTAAGAAAATATACGTATAAATACGAGCTATCAGCTCTTGAACTGAACACGGAAAAAGACGTTTGCACCGCTGAGAGGGTTAATATTGAAAGATTACCAAATCACCCCATGTTTGTCAAAATATAAGTCATATCAACTTCTTTTAATCGTGAACTTATTATAAATAATGATATTTTTTATGCTGGATAAGGATTATTTATTGTTAACTTACAAAAATATCTTAGTCTTGTATGCTTCTCCCTTTCAGTCCAATAAATTTCTATGGGTTTTGTTCCCTATTTACTAGGCAATACAACCTTCCTTAAAGGGGGAGAGTGCTTGTTTGGAAAAAATCAGCACAATCTGCATAAAACATTTAATAAGTTTGTGAAGTTTATCTTATTTTCAATAATAAATATGGAAACCAAATATGTGTATGTTGTTAAGATCTGGTGGTTCTAATTTCTTTATCTTAATCATCTTGTATATAAACATTTTTTTTTTTTTTTTTTTTTTAAGCACCTTCCTTTCCTGTCAAGTCTGCAGATTTTAATTTTGCTTGTGTAAGGTATTGTAATCATCAAAAGAAAAAAAAATTACCACAATAATTTGATGAATCTTGGAGTGGGGCCCATTTTTTTAATTACGTGTGTGAACGTGATTATTGAAAAATGCACAAGTTAGATGGATTAGTTTGTTATGCAGTCATTGGACTAAATGTATTAAAGAGGACTTGCATACCCTTGTGTTTTTTTAACAGAATACAGACCTGCCAACTCTCCCGCTTTTTGCGGGAGTCTAGCTTTTTAACAATTTCTCCCGATTCTCTCTGATTTCCTCCCGATTTTTAGTATTTTTGAGAAATCGGAACAAATAAATAGTAAAAAGATCGGCGAAAGAAAATCCAGTGCTTGCCGCAGCCACATTAGCCTCAAATTTCGAATGCGTGACGTCATTACGCTACAGATTCTTCATTAGATCTTTGTCACTGTATCGTGTCCAGGCTTGTTAGCTAGCGAGTATTGCCATGAGTTTTCAGCGCATGCATTGCTTTGACTGTTTACTGTGCTATTGAGGAAAAGGGGAGAATTTGTTTATCTCTTCTGCCAATCTTGTCGTGTCACCGAAATATATATTTGCGTGCATTTTTTCCACCACCAGTCCAGATCTGATGTCATCGAAAGAATCTAAAAAGATATACCAGACTGTATTTACCAAGCCCTATTCCGAGGAATATTCGTTTATTATCGCTTCGAAAATAGAGAAATAGCATGCATTTTGTACCATTTGCACTTGTGAGTTTTCATTTGCTTCCGGCAAAATCTGCAACAATTTCTTCATTATAGGAGTAAAAGTACATTATCATGTAATTTGTAAATAGGACTTATTTGTAAGTAGAACTCAACTGTAAATATGAAAAAAAAAACTATAATCAAGAAATATGTATATGAAGAAATGTAAATCCATAAATTAAAGCTCTGAAGTATGAAAAATATGTATAGGTAAGTCAATAAAGTTTATATTGGTAATACTATCTAGATATAAAATATGTATGAAAGAGTGAGGAATAAAAAGTGTCTTTTTAAAAATCTGTACATTTTCATTTATTTTGTAAAAAAATAAAATTTTTAGAAAAATATAACCAAAATAAAAGATTGTCTCATTAGTTGAAAATAAAGTAAATGTTGACCCTGCTGCACATTTTTGGTCGTGTATGTATGTCTCCCACTTTTTCAAATCTAAAGGTTGTCTGGTCTGACAATAGGTTGTAAACATAACACCATATGAATGGCCCTGGTTGACAACCTTCTTGGATTTGGAATGGGTCCAAGTGTTTCAAAATAGCAGCAGGCGTACTGGGCATATTAATTTTATTTATAAATATATCTGCAGTTACATTGTAGGTTCGTATTCTTATGACTAGGCGTAGTATTCATCATTATAGAAGGCATACTATACAAGTGACATCTTTAATGTGGGAGTAGACGAAGAAAAAAAGACAGGGTAGAACATACCTGCTAGTTTTAACATTATCTTCTGCATTTGATTCCTTCCATTAAATTCTTTAGATACAGTGAGATGTGTATTGTTTTTAATCTGAGGCACTTTTAAATACCAGTTTCCATTCAAAATTTAAGTCTTAAATTTGAATGATGAATCCTGAACATAATCTTAAGTTCCCAAAATAATTCACATTTTGAAAACATTTTTGAATATTCAAGTGAAGAGGTTTTTTTTCTTCATTGAGGACAAATTAAAAATTTGACTGTTACTTTGAATCATTGTCTGCTTTGTGTTTTATGGGATGAAACCGATGGCCAGAATTGCGAGTAATTTTGTCTAGGGATGTAACAAACATTCGGCCTGGCAAATTAAATTCAGGTTCATAATTTTTTTAAAATCTGCTTTTAACTATATTTAACAAAGAATATTGTAGAATTTCATTTTATTTATTATAAAAAAAATCTTAACATTTACCCAATTTTAAGTTGCATAGCATATAAGTGTATTTAATAATGTTACATATTTATATGTAACACTTGAAATTATAATATAGGTAAATAATTCTTCAGGAAGGGATCTGTTCTGTTTGGTTTCATACATGCATATATAAAAGACTGAAGCTTATATTAGCTTCAGAAAATAAACATTCAGTATATACTATGCTTCCAAGAGCTGAAAGATATTTTTTCTACTAATTTTAATTTAACTACTGGATTTTCTTCATTTTGTCATTGTCATGTTCTGCAATGCTGACTTATATTATTTCTGTGAAATAATTCCAAAATGAAGGGATTTCTTATTATTGGAATGAAGGTATTTAAATTATAAAAACACATCAAGGTGTCAATATTTTTTTAAATAGGCAATTAATATTTTTTTTCCATTTAAAATGATATTTTTATTTAGAATCAAAAGTGAAATGTTTTTATATAGTAGATTTTGTTATTTGTTCAAATCGCTATTTGTTATATCACTAATTATTGTCCCAGCCTAGGGGGGGTCATCATTCAATTTGAGTATTACTTCCTGTTTTGATTTTAATTTGAACTATAATAAAAAGTATAAATTTCGGAGATATACAGACATGTAATATATTTTTCCTCTTTAATATCTTAAAAGTGAACATTTTGAACTTATCTACAAACCATAAGTTTGATACCAGTGTAGCTAATTTCTCAGCTAGTATTTCATTGGAAAATTTTGCATTTCTGTAGTAAAGATTAAATATGCTTCCATTTTGCTCCAGTGTAAGGAATTTATTCTGTGGAAGGGTTTATATTACTGCCATGACATCTACAATTAATATATATTCTTTTTAATTGTAATAAGAATGAGATGCATTCTTCTTTTAAATTACCATGGTTTATCCTGACCAATAGTGAATTTTTGGGGGTTCTCTGTGCTTTCAACTCTCAGCTAGATTGTGAATTAGAAGTATTAAGTACATGATATCTACATCTTCATGTTTCACCTGGCATTGTCATCCAATCTGAAATGAAACTGCATATTCCATGTGTTACTTGGTTACCAAACCATACATTAATAGTTTGCTACCAAGGGAATGTTTTTTGGAAGTATCAAGTTCAGTTTGCGTCTATTCTTCAACAGTAGAGACCTTTAGCATATACCAAAAATCATCAGCGATGAACATGTCTTTTTAAATATTAGGATTGATGAAAAAGTTTACAAGGGGAATAAAAAAATATTTCTTAACAATAGACAAAAAAAAATACAAAAAGGAATTAAGAGGCATACTTGCCGATCACTTTTCCACATAATCACCAAATCTATTTAGGCATTTATCTGAATGCATGGCCAACTTGTTTAATCCGGCTTGGTAGAAACCACATACTTGCATATTGAGACAGTTCTCTGCAGCTGTTTTCACTTCACTGTCTGAAGAGAACCTTGTTCCTTTAATTTTGTAAAAAGAAAATAATCACTGGACCATCCAACGCATGTTGAGTGATGGCGTCATCTTCCTGCGTGACAATATCCATACTGTTTGCAAAACTTCATGGGATAAGTCTGGAGCCACCCCCTACAGCCCAGATTCGGCAAAACGCGCCATATTTCGTAAACACGAGGATGGATGCAGAAAATGTGTACAAAGGAAATAAAAAATATATATTTTAACATTAAACAGAAAATACAAAAGGGAATTAAGAGGCATACTTGCCAATCACTTTTTCACATCATCACCATATCTATTTAGGCCTTTATCTGTACGCAGGGCCAACTTGTTAAACCCGGCTTGGCAGAAGTCGCTTTTTGTCCATTGAGCCAATTCTTGACAGCTGTTTTCACATCACTCTCTGAAGAGTGTTCCTTCAATTTTGGAGAAAGGAAATAATCATTGGGCCATCATGAAGTAATCCGACGCAAACGCCCTGGCATGTTGAGTGATGGTGCCATCCTCCTGCCTGACAGTACCCGTACTGCTCGCAAAACTCAAGAATTGCTCCGAAAGTTCAAGTGGGAAGTCTGGAGCCACCCCCCTACAGCCTAGATTCGCCACCCAATCTGGGTTCCAAACACTTAATCTGGAACAAGGTTCTCTTCAAACAGTGATTGATGTGAAAATAGCTGCCGAGAATTGGCTCAATGGGCAGGGGCATGATTTCTACCAAGCATTACCCTTGTGGCCTTTTTTTCGGACATCCTCGTAATTTTATTTCTTATATAGTCAAAGAATTCTGCCATTGTCTTGATATTCCAAGACACAAGAGGGGTTGCCATCTGTTTTTAACTGCTTCATGAAATTTCATAAAATTAGAATTTAACAATCTCCTTTATTATGGTAGCTTATGTATGTATAATTTTAATGCAACCAGAACTTTCTCATAGTGTGATGTGTTATCCTAGTGTTTCTTTTCTTTGTACATCATTTTGAAGTAGTTTGAGAAAGTTTTTTTCTAAATTACAGATTAAAGGATTGCCTAAAATTTACACATTACATTTGTAAGGTATTTTTTGCCATTCTTGTTTGTTCCCCCCCCCCCCTTTCTAATACATTAAAGAAATCAGTTTACCTCATTATAGTATTATTAATGTTGGTTGTGTTAATTAATCAAAAATTTAGTAGGGACATAAGGTTTTTAATCCTATCTAAGACCACACAGTTGACATCTGCCATTATTTAGCATTTGTGAAGCATCCTGAGGTGAAATTTTAAAACTTGATTGTTTGTGAGATGTTAAATATAGAGCAGATTTATGGTTTTCAGGTTATCTTCTAAAGCTGTAGAGTTCTAACTGACAATGCCTTCATGAATTAAAGCTCTTCTGAAAGGCTGGCTTTTTTTATTTTTAGGGAGCACTGTTTTTGCTAGATCAGATGTGTTACTCTAGCAGGAGTAATGTATTTCAGTTGCAGTATTGCCTTATGAAATCGGAAAATTCATTAGAAAATTTGAAAAATGACTAAAAAAAATATTACTTACAGTGAAATCTTTATTCGGTGTTTGAGGCTAATACAGAGTTCAGGCTTAAGGAATTCCATTCTTTGGAATATTTTGAGAGTTCATAACATTTGAAGACTTATACATGATGCCCACTTTTTATGATTAAAGGAAAAATGATTATTTCTACATATCTCTATAATTAAAAAAAAATGCCATCACTAGATCTTACACGAACTTGAACTATCTATTTCTTAAACTTGCGTTCTAAGTACCCAATATTTTTATAACTGTCAAATTTAAATTGATTTTTAATGTATATTGTGCTCTAGAGATGAGGATCAATAAAGAAATTGTGATATTTTTAAATTTTCATGCGTTGGTGTTGGTATCATTTTTTGAGGTATCATTTATTAAACAGAAATTAAAGGGGATCGGTAACCAAGAGTGGAAACCAGCTAATATTGAATTCTATAGCATCAAACTTTTACTAAATGTTTTAGTAGGCAATCAAAACTACTTGGAATTGAGGCAATAACTATTTTCATCGTTAAGGTTATACTATAAAAATTATTCAATTAACCTTGTGGGGAATTCTCATGTTCACATCTTTAATTAATTAGATTTGTTTAAAACTAACTACCTTGCTTAAAAGTAAATATCTTTGAATTATATCAATATTTTTAATACTATACCAACTATTAAATACAATTTTTTCCTATTTCTATGACATAAAAAAACAATACTGAGTACACAGTCGCTCAGCTTTGTACTTCTTAATTGTATATGTCGGATATCAAACAGAATTCTCTGTTACTTTAGATCAGAAATAGAAATTAAAAATATTTTCAAAGAAAAAATGACTTCTGTTTGTTAAAATGAATGTGTAAAATACTGTAGGTTTAAATATTTTTATCTTAAAATGCATGTTTAGAATATAAAAAAGAAACAGGTTATTGTACAAAATTATCTAATAATAAAGCAATGATAATGTATATAAACAAATGATTTTGAGTTGTGAAACACTCTGCATCCACCAAATTGAACAGGGTAGTCGTTAAAAAAAATTTTAAAAATAAACTGTTCAGTCACAAGGATACCTGGAGAAGTTGAATCATTAGACCACTGCAGATAATAATAAACTGAACCAAACATAATATACCCCATTACAAGCATCACTTGCATAGAAGGTGGGTCCCCTCATTTGGCAATGGGGCTAGATTGGCCTCTCTGTGAGGGAAACCAAAAACTTGCTTACTTAAATTGCAACTTCTAGGTGAGGTTTTTAATCCCCCTTGTTCCATTAGTTATTCACTTTTCTGTTCTTTTAAGAAGAACATATTATTAAGCTAGTTTATTGTAAGTTTCCTATTTGAAAGTTCTCATGAAATTGAATGGGTGATTTATTTTAAAAAATTATTTCAGCATTGGATAAATATAAAATTAATTTCGGATACAAAATATTGGAAAATTCAGTTGATACTTGCATGGCTGAATTGTCCCCCTCCTTCCTATCCATTCAGTGTCAAGGAATGGATCAAATTGCCCTTTTACTGTGTGGCAACTCAGTGGGAAAAAAAAGCTCTGGGACTAAGGATGCCTATGGGTTAAGTTTGAAAGTTGCTTTTTGTGGAATATTTTTTATCATTTATGAACTAGGGGGATTATCTATACTTATTAAAGGCAATGTTTGTGTGCATTCGAGCGATGTCCAGACGAATCTGTTGTACTTGCAGCTTTGAAATTTAGCACACAGGTAGTCGTAATGGTGACTCAAAGCCAGAATTTTACAATTTAATCTATAAAATTTAATGTTTTGGATGATTTTTCACACCAGTTTCTCAATAGCATGTTTTCAGATAATTTTACAAAAAAAAATAGATACACCATCAGAAAGAGCAAACTATTTTCATCCTAATTTTGTTGAAGTTTGCTTCGAATTTCCAACGTAATTTACTGAATTTGGAGAAATTTTTAAACGGTCACTTTTCCTTTACATTTTTAACATTCAGTTTTTATTTTCTCACATCAGACATTCTAATACTACTTCCATTTTCTTGAGGTAACAACTGGAATATCCCTGTTTTAAAACAAGAACAGTCGAAATATTTTTTTTTCTTTCAATTTTCTATGTTTTTTTATCAGTTCAAACGTTTTATCTCTCACAGACCGAATCGGAGCTTTTGATCCAAGGTTACTTTCAGCTCCCATTATGCATTTCTACAATCCAATTGGACGCTTGCGGTAAGTGACGTCATTACTTCCGTGTTCTATGCGGAGGTGATTTATTTTCTCAATGACCGATTATTTTTAAGCGCGTCTTAATATATTTCTTTGCCTCGCATACTTTTCTTGTGGTGTAATGAATTTCATATTGTGATTTTTTAATATTGTTTTGGATTAACGTACTCGGTACTGTTTTCCTACAGTTTAAAATGCCATTATCGAGAAGAAAAAGAAGCGGGCAAACTCAGTAATGCATATTTTTCTATTTTGATTTCGTTTTCAAAACTTTCATTTTTGTAATTGTATGTGGGCTTTTTTTATATTTTGTTAAAGCCACAATGCCACGGGTAAATGTCGTTGTCGAGAGGAAAAAGAAGCAGGCAAAATCAATAATGTATATTTTTCTCTTTTGATTTTGTTTTCATAACTTTCATTTATGTAATTGTATGTGGGCTTTATTTTTCATTTTGTTGAAGTCATGATACCACAGACAACTTTGTGCAAGTATTGCTAGTAAGTAATAATGTGAAAGGGGAATATGACATTTTAGATGTATTAACATTCAACTTCTATTTATTTCTGAAAAGATTCTTTGTGAAAAACGAAACAGTTGTAAGCCACACTGAAAGAAAAAAAAAAGATATTTAGAAAAATTGCTGCAGTTGGGTCCACTTTAGTGAGTAAAATTATTCATCTTTTTCGTTATTAATGGGCAGTATTGATGCTGAGAAATTTGCAGGGGTTGGTCAATATCCCGTTCTATCTTGCTAATGTTAATAAACATTTTCAATGTGTAAGATCAATCAAATGTTAGTGAACAGTTTAATCTATTATAAGCTTATCAAGTATAATGATTTGGATAGTTTATATTAAAAATATGCTTCATTTGAATATTTTTTCAGTTAAATATCACAAATATTTTCAAATTGTAAATTTCTAAATTTTCATGTTAAAATGTATGTAATGCAGAAATTAATAATACTTCATTTTTTAATTATTTATTTCTCTCCTTAAACTAGGATTTATCAGGAAAAAGCAGATTGTACATCTCCATATGCATACGAAACTAAATGAGGAGTTGCTCTGCTTAGACCATATGTGGCTCTCCAGAACAACTCATTTTTTGGTTGGGTAGACAGCAAAATGAAAGAAGAGAGAACAATTTTTCGTACAATGGTTCGTCAATGTGTATTTTCCATTTGAACTCCAGAAAATGTGGTAAACAAATGTTTTGATTGATTTATTGGATTAAAATGATTTTACTTTTGTTTATTGTCTGAACCCAGAAGAAGGATTTGCTGTAACTTAATAATTAGGAATGTAATGAATATTCGGTATTCTGTCTTTTTGCCGAATATCTGTTTATTAATTCAGGATAATAATTTTTTTGATGTGCTTTAAGTACACAGTTTACAAAGATTATTGCAGAATTACTTTTCAGTGCATTTATTATCAAAAAATCTAACATTGACCCAATTTTGAGTTGTATAGGTGTATTTATTAAAGTTGCATATAATTTATCATTGCAAAGCCTGAAATTATTATGCAAGAATAATAATTTTTCAGGAGCAAGTCTGTTTTGTTTGGTTTCATACATGTTAAATATCAACTAGGGATGTAGCAAATATTAAGTATGAGGCTTATTCGGCCCTTTCCCAAATATTCAGTTTGGCCGAATGCTAAACACATATTCGGCAGAATAAATTCAGGATAACATGTTTTTAACAAATGTTATAAATATTTTTCATAAAGAATATTGCAGAATTACGTTATGGTACATTTATTATAAAAATGATCTAATATTTATCTAATTTTAAGTTGCATAGTACATAAGTGTATTTAATAATGTTACATATAATTTATAGAAGTCTTTTCCATATACATTCATATATATGACTAGATTCAGAAAATAAAAGGTCATGATATATTGCTTGTAGGTGCTGAAAGATATTTTCTTGCTAAATTTGCTTGGAAATTTTTTCGGATTTTTTTTCCATCAAATCAAGTGGAAACTCCATCCTACCTATAAGAAGTTCTTTATCAAAATAGGAATTTACTTCTAGTAATTTTAATTTATCCATTCAATTTGTACACTTTTAAAAAAACCTTGAAAAGTGCTTGAAAAAAAAATTTCATTTTCAAGTGCTTGAAAGACAAAAAAAAAAAATGTGTTTAAAGTCCTTGAATTTTAGGATTTGTTCATAAAATTTTGAATTTTAGGATTTCTTCAAAAAATTAAGGAGAGTCAAAAAAATTCCTATTGAAATTTATTTTCCTCGCCATCCATTTCACATTCATCAAAAACACTTTCTCCCCCGTTCAATAATGGGATAGTCTCTCATCAGCCCGGTCGCATATTTACAAACCCTACCCTGATAGAACTGAGGCAGGAAATCAGCCAATATCATTGGCTACGAGGGCCAGTGACGTCATGGAATGCGAACTTTGAAAGTGTTTAGGTTTCTGTTGTTTGGTCGTCGAGAATTCGGAACTATGATACTAATCTATTTCACCTCTTTATTTAGTCTAGTGATTATTCTTTTTACTCACGAATAAGATGGATTTAGATGAGCAAATTCGCTTGAATATTACTGAGGAGAGTTATTTCCTAAGTTTGAAAACATAATTGTAAAAAATGATGATCAAATCATCATCGGAAGCAATCTTAAAACAATGAATGGGTGAAAGAACTGGGAATTCGTACAAATACCAAATGGAATAGCAGAAAATCATGTTCAACAGGAGAAAGATTTGTTTGCTGGTAAGTTTTGTTTCGAATGTAATCTTAGTTTTTCCTCTTTCACCCTTTCTAAGGCCGTAGGAATATACTTCCCACCAAATTCATCGATTTTGAAATGCATTTTTTAAGGATCCGTAAATTTTCCAATTTCTTATCTCAAACCGTATCGAGGTGTCTTCACTTGGTAATTAATTATTAATTAACAAAAAATGTCATCTAATTATCTAAATGAATTTTTCTTAAATTAATCTCAATACCTAAGTCATTTTATTATACCACTACTAAAAAAATGCCTTATAAAGGGTTAAAGATAATCTGTTTCAATCCTTACACAATGCTTTTCTAATATAGGCTAGATGCTCCAGTTTTGGCCACATTAAGAGAAAATTTGGAATGGAAATTTCACAGTGGATGACTGTTGAAAGCATATCAACTCATACTTATACTATTCTTCAGCAAATTTTATTGGCTTTCTGCTAGTTATGAAATTTTTCTGAAGAATACTTTAGATTTTTGAGTTATGAATTTTTAAATAAATTAACCCAATTTGCACCAGTTTTGGCCACCTCTATGTACCAGTTTTGGCCACATTAATATTATATTTTTAACAGACATTTTAATGAATTTTAAGTGAAAATGAATCATTTTTATGCAATATGTATTTTAGTACATTATTTCCTGTTATTTTAAATGTGATTTTTTAAATGAATTTATAAAGATATGTAACCTAAGCTGATTTTATCTGCAGATTTCAGTTTTTTAAAAAAAAGAAACAGGAATGCAGAAAACAATTTAATTTGGTTGATAAAATACAAACGATAAACTCTCGCAACTTTTTTATTGATAAAATGTGAAACAAAAAATGGAGAGAGGAATAAGCTTACATTGCAAAAGCATATAGTTTTTAAAAAATCTTACAAATCAAGAATTTGCAATATTATACTCACTAACAATATCCACAAATATATATTTTTATAATTTTTAATTGCAACATTAATCAAATTCATCAGAATCATTTTTAAAATTAGCAATCCATGCATATAAAAGAATATTCCTCATCACTCGAGTCAGGTTCCTCAAGTTGAAATTTTTTAACATAAATGTGAGGAAAACATTCAACGTGGAGATATTTTTGACATCCCATTTTCAATGGCATAAACTGCATTACCAACTTTAGATGGTGGGTAGTAAAATCTTTTTATGGAAATGCTACCTGCCTTCGTATTTTTAATTAGAGCCATTACTATGTAAAATGTAAACAAAACTAAATCAGTTACTTTTATTTTAGAAATAAAATTAAATCAATTGCTTTTTTTTAGAAATAAAATTAAGTTAGTTGCTTTTATTTTAGAACAAAACTAATTGAATTTACTAACTAACTTGATTTTATTTCATCCAGATATTCTTAAATTTATGTAATGGCTAAAAACACAATGAAGTTATGTGGCCAAAACTGGAACATGAACTGTTCCAGTTTTGGCCATCACCCATTTAATCTTAAAAATAATTAATTTTGATATGAAATCAGAATAAAATAAAGCTTATCTCATAAACAGTAAGGGTAATCAGTTTTAGATTAATCATTTAATTATGAGAGCTTGTTGATGAAAAACTGCAAATACTTGTTCCTTAACAAAAACCTTAACAGTTGTGAGTATTCAATGCATGATCATGTATTTAATTTTTTTACAAGTCACATGGTTGAGAAGAATGAACCAATCAGATTGAAAATAGAAAAATAAGGATTGTTTAAAGTATTGAAATGCTTCTTATTAGATAATTTGAAATTACTGGTAAATTATTGGAAAAACAAATCCAATGTGGCCAAAAGTGGAGCATCTACTCTATATATAGTATTTCCTCAACTTACTCTTACTAAAGTAGTTTTTTAATGTTATAATTATAGGAAAAAATTTGAGTGTCAGCATAGTTCTTTCAATAAGGTACCTGTTATGAAGATTATGAAAGGAATTTCGAAGAACGCTGCATGCCCAGCTTCTGTCACAGTAAAAATCAAGTTGGATACCATCAACACTAGAATGAGCGATGATTTTATTCGTGTAAGTATATTTCTTCATTTATTGTTTTAAAAATTTATAGCTATTCTGTCCAGTGATTTTTGGAAAACAGTATTGTTTTGCTGGAAGTTCAATTTAAATCTGCATTGTTAAAATTGTTGGATATTTTCTTTTTCTATAACTTTTATTTGTTAATATGGAATTAATGTAGTTAAGATGGAATTTTTAAATTGATTTTTCATTTATTTTCTGATGTGGGTGGGTTTTCAAATTTTGTACACTTGTGTTGTCATTAACAATGCTCTATTTTAATATTTTCAGAACTTAATTGTCAATTATTTGATTAATTTAATTAAATTTTTTCAGAAAAACATGATTTAAAAGGATTTATAAAAATCAATTATTAATTTAAAAATAAAACATAGAAAATGATTGAATAAAAACTATATTTGTTAAATGTTGTGTGGTTATGTATTATTTCCAGAATCCAAGATGTAATAATCAAAATAATATTAATTATTTTAACTCTAAACAAAAATGACTCAAAATATGCAAAGAAATCAAAACAGTATTGATTTATTTATATGTATTATACTTAATACATAATGAAAATATAAGAATCTGTGTTCATTCTTACTTCACATTTAGTAAATGTGATTCGTTTCTTGTGAATTCCTTATTTTCAGAAGAATTTAATTTTGGTACAATCTGATATATATTTCTAGTTTATTTTTGAGCATTGAAATAATGCCACAATCATTTTTTTTAAAGTGCATTCATCAAACAACTGTGTATCTTTTCAGCGAGGATTAGTTGGAGTCGTAACAATCACACCATTTCACAAACATAGTCTCATGACTGCTGAAACTCTAAGATTTCTTCCTGCTGAAGACTGTAGAGAAAAATTTGAAGAATATTTCAACGTTGGTATGGGACCTGTTGAATCAACTAAGTATCATAGCAAATTTCTGGAGATGAATCCAGCCCTCCAGCCAAGTGATTTGGCCAACAGTAGGATCAATCCTACTAAAATAACAATTACATATTGACATGAGCAATGGAGACTTCTTCATCTTGGTCCTCGAAATGGACATGGCATGCTTGAAGTAAGTTTTAAAAAATCTTAACATTAAATTTAAGAAAAACAGTAGTTTAAAATATTATTCAATGATGATAAAATACATATAGTTTTTTCATTAAATCAGTTCCCCTCTCAATTCCTGGATTTCATACCTGTTTATAGAGTTAAAAATACACAAATTTGCTATATACATACATATCCATTAGTATTTAGTAATATAATGATTCAAAATGTGCAGATTAAAAATACAAAACATACCCCTTGTAGAGGTTTAACCTTTTATTTAACGTAGAAGCTAGGCATGATTTATATGTAAGGAATGAATAAATTTTAAGAATGGTTAGCAACTGTTTTCTGTTCATCTATACAGAGTAATTTTATTTAGAGTGCTGAAGGGAGTGTTGAAAGAAGAGATTATCTTGAACAAAAAAGCACCTTGACATTATTGAGAGTTCTTTACAGGGTATACATGGTTCACAATCTTTTATTTACATTTAAAAGATAGTATCAGTGAATGTTATAATAATAGCAGCTGATTTTGCAGATGCCTGTCTTAAAGGTGTTTATCAAATTTGTTTATTTTACTATGTTCTAATGCTTATATTTTATGCAAAATAAATTCATATTTCCAAGTCCATTCTATACATATGCTCTTTGTTTCAGAAATTGAAAGAGAAAATGGCAGCTTATACAAAAATCAATGTGACAGTTGCATTTAAAGAAAACCCTTTTGCAGATCCCCGATCACATTCATGTTGACCCCTTGTGCTGCAGGAGCCGTACCTGTTGGCATTTTTATAACTAAGGGACAGACAAGAATGCTATAAGCAAGGTTTCAACTTGCTTATGGATATAATGAAAGAATCAGCATTTAATGGCAAAGGGGCTCCAGCCACTTTCATCACAGACGACTCGGAAGCAGAAATAAATATAATGAAGAAAATTTGGCCTAGTAATTCAAATTTTCTATTTATTTTTCATGTAGGGCAGGCTGTTTGGCGGTGGCTTTGGGATTCTAAAAATGGAATCCCAAATGACAGCAGGAGGCAATTAATGTCTTACTTTCAATCAATACTGTATGCTGAGTCACCAGCCTGTGCGAAGGAAGCCTACTTGAATGCTATTGGGTATATTGGAAGTTGCATTCCAACATATCCTTTATGGAATGCATATTTAATGCAAATGTGGAACAGAACAGAATTGCGGTGTCTCGCTTTTAGAGATGAGTCTGTCAAAGGCCACAACACTAATAATTTTTCAGAGGTTGCAATAAGAATTTTTAAAGATGAAGTGCTGTCACGTGTCAGAGCATACAATGTTATAACTTTAATTGACTTTTGCTCAACAACATTGGAAGGATATTCCACCAGGAGATTACAAGAATTTGCTAATTCTAGGAATCCTGGCCCAAGACTTTTTCTAGAGAAAATGAAGAAAAATTCTTTAGATTCTAGAAATCCCATCAATCCAGAACATCTCAAAAAAATTCAGTGTAATGAGAGTCAGTTTTCTGTGCTGAGTGAGAATATAACTTATTTCGTTGATGTTTTAAGTGCTTGTTGTTCGTGTTCTGCAGGAAGGCTAGGGAAATTTTGCAAACACCAGTTTGCTGTAAATTATTACTATAATATCTGTGGCAAGAACTTCCCTGCAGTTGGAGCTAAAGAAAAACATGAAATAGCCTGTTTACCACTGGGACAAGAAGCTCCACCAGTTGCATTTTATCAGCAATTTAGATTAAATTCTTATGACATCCCAACACTTGATAGCTGTATTGATGGAATTGCCCCTTCAACCACTCAGTCATTTACTGCTAGTCCTTCCTCAGAACATGATATTCAGCTTGAAACAAATGAGCAGCAAGAAAAGCTGATAAAGGCTTTCAGAGACACTCTTGAAAAATTTGATCCTTCAGGACCAGGTAAAAAGCTTGGAGCTTTTTTTTTTTTTGTATATAATTAATTATTATTAATCACTAAGTAGCTAAATATATTAAAAATAATTTCAAACTGTGAACTGTATAAAGATTAGAATATTTAGTAGTGTATTTCTCATGTGTAAGTTAAAATCAGTTTGATTTAATATATTTGATCAAGAAAACTTGACTCTTTTCATTAAATACATTTTTTATTTGAATCATTTTATTTTATGCATTTACAAACAATCTTAGTTCTTGTACTAACTTCAATAAAATGACATGCAACATGTCTCTTGATAATGAAAAGAATATTATATAAATGCAGCAAATTACAATTTATTTATTGTATTAGAAATTTGCAGGATAGGAATAATTTCCAGTTTCTTGTCATTGTAAGTTTGTCATTACAATCAAATCCTGCATCCTGTCCTCTACAATATTAAATATGCTAGAAAGCTTGAAGTCTTTTTTAAATCAGATTATAAAAGTATCAGTGTTAAGACAATAAAGAGAGAATTATTAAGTATAGCAAATAATTAACCAATAAATACACTGAAATAACATATGCTTTATAATTCTTATAGGGAAAAAAATTCTCCCCTCCCCAAAAAAAATAAGAGACATCTACTTAATTTTTTTCTGATTGCATGCTTTTGTACCTTAAGTCTGAGATTTCCACCTAATGGATACAAATAATTTATTATTGTTTCTCACAATAATACCTTTTTCCTCTAAAATATTTATAGATATTGCTATGATAATCGAAAAGCTTTAAAATAAAATTATCTTTAAATCTAGATATAAATCCAGAAACTCTGAGACAGTGGATTTCAAATTGCACTAGTTAGATCTAACAAATAATCCTAAGATAATAAAAATACTCATAAATTATAATCTTCTACAACTATGTTTTGATCTCAATAGCTATGGAAAAGGCTCTGATGCGTTTGAAGAAAATATCTTCAGAAGGACAATGCGAAAGTATGCTTGCTACTTTAAGCAGTAATGTCTCCCTGAAGAAAAGTTCTGGAGTAGCAATCAGAGTTTAGCCTACATCAATTGCAAGAAGAACAGTGGGTGTCACTAGAGGAAGTAAACGGCTGACATGTGGTCGTCCATCTAGCGGACTTCAAGCATCAAAGAAAAGAAAGCATAATCTGTCTGTAAATATTAAAATGAACCAACCAAATGCTGAAAAGCATTGATGTGTTTTTAATATTAAAGAATTTGTTATGTGAGTTTTTGTTGCGTGTTATGCAGATTTTAAAGTGTAAATTTAACACAATATTTATTTGTAAATTTCTTCTGTTGACTTGACAGTTTATAATATTAAATGTGTAGCATATAGATATATATTTCTGTTTATAGATTATGTCAAGTAATGAATTGCAAGTTTATGGAAAAAAGATATTTCCAGAATTTATTGCATTACATGATGAGTCTTTTTTCCATTGTATATAGTTGCGCTGAAAAAATTAATATTGTATTTATCTCTCTAAATATTTTTTTTTTATATCTGTAAATATTATGACAATTGTACATTTATATAAAAGTTAATATTCTCTTCAAATCTTGGAAATTATTTGAAACTATGAGATGATTACCATTATTGTATTATATTACAACACCTTGTGAAGAAGCTGTATATTTATGTTATTAAAGTTACAATAAATAAATATTTTCTTAAACCTTATAAATAACTCCAAGGGGATAATTACCATATTTTTGTAAAATTATTTATAATTGTGTGAAAATTATTTGTTTATATTTGATATTAAATCATGGAAATCATTAGAAATTGCAAGTATAAATATAATAAAAGTAATGAAAACAATTATAATCTTTATATTATTCTACTAATAGCCATTTGTTTGAAAGAAATTTTAACAATTTCCTATTGTTTGCTACTAATCAACACAATAAACAGGAAAGTAATTTTTCTGTAGAATTCTATTGAAATTCAACAAAAAGAATGATTCAAAAATTGCATTATATTATATGCTTGGTTTCTGCTACTTTCTGGTAATATAGATTTTAATGTTTCTAACAGACAAAAATTTTCCAATTTGCAAGTTTCAATTGCCAACTATAAGCAAAATGAACATTTTTAGGAAAAAAAATATCATAGATATTCAAATAATAACACAATTCAAAAGTATTCTATATCAAAGCTTCTAGCTATTTTGTAGTTGAAAAAATTATGTAACTTTTTAGCAGCTAATAAAAATTATTATTATGAGCAGATAAATCCTTGAATGTTGACAACTCATTATAATAAATTTTGAATTTGCTTTTAAAATCTAAATTATGATTAGCTTTAGTTGCTTATTTCTTTGCATTTACCCCAATTTTTTTCCTCTTATATTTTTATTTTCTTTATATTACAATATATGCTAATATTTAAATGTCTGATTAATTGAGCAATAGTTAACTCCTCACAATTTGAGTGGTATAAACCTGATGAATAATAGGCTTCCTTGTAAAAATGTATGGTGGTGGGAAAAAAATTAATTTCAACTTGATGACAATGAAATAATTAAAGGCAGTAGCCTGTTATAACCGTGTAATGGAGCAGCAAATGCATAGATACAAACATGAGGAGGAGCATAGTAGCAAAATAATGATATTAATATAAGTACAAAGATTTAAGATGTAATGTATTGCAGCCATTGATCTTGACGGAGATAAATATATGATCCATCATAAGTTTTGAAGTAGGTTGTGAAATTGATCAAAACTTTACATCAACACACATTCCAACGAAAATGTTATGAATCATATCCAACATTTTAATTTTTTTTCAGAAAATTTCATAATTACTAGTAATTTATCATATTTTTCTATGTATTCTTCTTTTAATTCTGTATAATAAAGTATTTTTTGTTTTGACTTTGGTGATTTATGAAGGTGTTAATTTTTTAAAATTATTATTTGGAACAAGAAGGAAAAATCTTGATGTCCCAGCTTCAAATCAGTAAGAATTAAAGTTAATTAAGAAATTGCTTACAATACAAAATATCAACTATATAGCATCGCTTTCATAAAAAAAATTTTAACAATGCAATTTATTTTTAAAAAAATTTTAATGCAAAAAAATTATTACTTATTAATGTCCCAACATTTTGTGTGTTTGTCCTCTTTGTTACAGCCATTTCAAATACAAAATTAAAACTGATCAAATCTTAATATAAATAAAAGTCATTGTGGGTATGTGGGTGGGTATGTATGTGGCTATGTTCCACATCTCCTCCTAAACCAATGGACGGTTTTCAACCAAATTTTGTACACTTATTATTTAAGAGAAGGGGAAGATACTTATGAACTTTTCCAAGTCCCAAAGTTAATTAAACAGTCAGTTAATTAGAAAATAACCGAAATCGTTTTTCCGCCGTAACTTCGGAGCAAACTGTCCGACAAAAAATATTTTTATACCATCTTAAAGTTCAAATTCTTACCTTTTCAATGATACTAATTTTATTTCTCTGACATTTTCCCTTCGATTGTTATTAATTTTTAAAAGTTCCAAAACTTTAAAATGCGTGCAGACGATTTTGAAATAACGAATATTTATAGCTACTCCGTTGCTAGGCAACGGTTAGACTTTGAACTAATTCACCTTTATTTCCAGCTTGGCGCTTGATACAGTTGCCAAATAGATTTGGCGATTGCTTAAATCGGAAGGTTACCGGAAAACGGTCTATGAATCCAAAATAAACAAACCAGGATCGTCCATTGACGTATATGATATGGTTGTCAGAGTTTTTATAATAGGAAGGTATATTTTGTCTTATGTATTCTTTTAAACAGTAGAAGCAGATGACATATAGCATGGTGGATGATATATTCCAAAGAGCAGATGATACCATTGAGTACAATGATGTAATTTACAGTAACAGAGAATTAAATTAGTCGTCCAATTATGTGTTATCAACCGTCAGAACTTTTGACTTCCCCTTTCTATATATAACGAAACATTTACATTCGTAAATTTAAAAAAAGTAGCAATTCAAATTCTTCGCGCACGAAGTCGCGGGTAACAGCTAGTCTGTTAATAGTTTTGAGATGACTAAGTAGTTCAACTTCCAAGTTTACTTGGTTATTTTAGATTCAACAGTCAACTAGCATGGAAAGATTGAATTATTTGAATTTTCATTATGTTATATTTATATTAATGATACAAAAAATAATATTTTTACCTTAAATTCCATACAATGTAGTAACTTAATTATTTTTTTTCATTTTATATTAGGTTCTTAATTGTTACTTTTTGTTTCTGATTAGAAAGACCTTCTTTAAACTTAGTAGTCCACTCAACTATACTCCATGAATAACAAAGTATACAAAATTTAATGGCATAAGTAGCTGAGCTTAAACAGTTTTTTGAATATGTATTTTCTGGTCAGTATGTTCTATAATATGTAATATATAATAAGTTATGAATATAATCATATATATTCTTCAATAATAATTATGAATCATTTCACGTAAATTATATTTATGATTTAAAAATATTTTGATCAGAAGCCTGAAGAAATCAACTCAGGGTGCCAAAACTGTTATCGAGAATGACAAATTCAAATTGATTTCGGTGAAAACTATAGTTGCAAATTTAGTGGAAAGGTACAAAGCCATTATATTGGTGGTTCATGGTTCACGAAATCAGGTATTTTCATTCTGGTATTATATAGTGAAACAAAGGCTAGTTCCATTTTGCATAATGTCTTTGAATTTGGAAGATGTGCCTGCTGCTAACTATGCTCATTTAGAGCCAGTTTTAAGAATGATGAAAAGTTAATATTCTGAAAAAGTAATTCATCTTTTTCTGATGATCATTGCAATGAGTACAAACAGAGAAAAAAATAGTACTTGTTAATGATAGATAAGTATCAAAATACTTGAAGTGGGACATAGGGAACTTTTTTTATGCAAACTATGGAAAAGGTGCAACAGATGTTATTAGTGCAGCATTAAAATGAATAGCCAAGAGATAGTACTTTCTGGAAAAGATGTTCCCATTTTTGATCAACTTTTTACAATGTTGGGGAATTATACAACCATAAAATCGGTTAGCTGGTTGTGTTGTGTTTTCTGGCGCAAGAGCCACATTTGAACATACTGCACCAAACACAGGATTTATAGACGTCACCAAGTTGATCATTGGTATTTCATTAAAAAATAAAAGTTTATCAAATAACATATAAAGAAATTGAATCTGTAGCCAATATCAGTAAAGAAGTGAGTGAAAAAAAAGTGCAAACATGCTCGTTAAATTTCAGAATGACAGACTAAGTAATTTAATTTATAGGAATGTTGTCGTTGTTCAAAATGATATCAAAGAAGACAGTGAAGTGAAAAGTTTGTTAATGGTAAATAAAGTAAGAAAAAAATATTTAAAACTGTTGAGGAGGAACTAACGTGACCAAATATTTTAAATCTTACTTAAATTGAAGTTAAAATTGAGAAATGAAAATTAACATTATGAATTCCCATATGCTATTGATGTTTCTCAATAAGATTAACGTGGTTAGATAAAAATTGAATACGATTCAGATTTTATAAAAGTAAAATGTTGCATAAACTTATATTAATCCTATCTAAAACAGCTGAGTCCAATTTGTTATAAGTATGTCCAGTCTATTGCATAAATGTTTTTATTATAATTTTAAAGTAAAAAAAAGCAAAACATTTTAAATTAGGGTTTTTAATCTATTTAGAACTATGCAATTTATGCCCAGCTCAATATAGTTCCAATTTTATTTAACTCAATTTGATTTAAAAGGTTACAATTTTGCATTTTGGAGTACAAAAAATAGCAATAATTTTTTTTACAACATCTGAAGATACATTACATCAAGATACAATTATCTTTAAATTTTACTGAATTTATATGAAAGAAATGCACATGTGTTTGTATTGTACAATATGATTTGAAATGGATTTTAGCAATTTAATGCAATACTTAAATGCGTAACAGAGTGGACAAAATCTTCCATTACCAATAAACAAACTATGAAAATCTGATATTAGTGCTAAGCTTAGCTAATTAATTTTTACAATGCATATAAATTCAATCGTTTTGCTAATATTTGACATTAATTATAGTTAGATTTTCACTGGAATGACGTAAAAAAACCCAACAACATTTGTCTAACCTGTTAGTTAATATCCTTCAAACAAAGTTGTTATCATTAGACTTTTCAATAGTATAATTTCTTACAGTGTTGGATGTTTTATTTTTTATATTTTTAAAAATAATTTCATTTTTAAAACGTTACAATCCACAGAAGAATGCTTTCTGTGCTCAACTGTGGGAAAACGGAGAAAAGCAGAAAAGTGGAACGACTCTTGTTTTGTTATGATGGCAATAATCTTGAAGTTTACTTTGAGGTATAATAAATCTGGCAATACCAAGCGAAGCGCTAATAAATAAATAAAAAAGCGTTTTTGAAATTTGAAGATTTGACTTGAAGATTATTTGTCTGAAGGCAAGTTTCAAATTAAATGCGCCTTTGTTTATGTGTACGTTTTGATTCTGGAAAAGCTACAAATATTAAATGCGTGTTTTCAATAATTGCGCTTATTTGATTTATGCCTAATTTCCACTGAATCCGATACGCTTAAATAGTCTATAAATTTGTGAGAATTACAATACGCTATTACAGGTATTTATGAATTTTTATGTATCGTATTGTCATGGAGCATTCTGCAGCAATTGAAATTGAACAAGAAGAATATATAGATGTCGAAACTCCTGATATTCCAACATCTCAGAATGAGACAAGGATTTTTTCAGACCGGGTAACCCTCTCTGATAAAGAAATGATGGATATACTCGATGATCCTGCGAATAAACCTCCTGAAATTGATTATGATTCAATCGGAGAATTTTGTTTTGAATCTGATCAATTGGCTTTAAAAGGCAATAGTGACTATAAAAATGTTTTAGAGGTATGTATGCATTGCCTTAATAATTAACTGTCCTTCTTTGTTTTCTTCTAGGCAAAAATTATTTGTTGTATTACAAGAAAAAAGAACGGTAATATTTAGTCAAAACTTATTTCGAAACTGTTGTAGTATAAAGCTCTTTTGGCCTTTTTTTTTTTATCAACAAAGAAAGGGTGCAAAGACTGTCAAAAACGAATGTATAAAGATGTCAAAACAGTCAATTTAAAACTAAGAATCAATCCAAGATAAAGGAACTATAGTTATCTTTTCCTTTTGTGTTTATAGACCAGAATTATTATATTAAGTTTATTCAGTACCACATTTATGATTAGCACATCGTAATGTTTTTAAGATTTAAATTCAAATTTTGGAATTAAAAATGTCCTTTAAATTTTTTTAAAAATACTAAAGATTAGTCGATGCAAAAAGGTTATTTTGTTATCAAAGACAATTTACAAATTATTATCACCCTTAACCTTCAGTTTTAATTTACTAGTTTCATTATTTAATTTTAGATATTAAATGATTCCGTAAATCTTAGTTGATTACAATTGTTTCTATTGTAACCTAAAGCCTGTGAAAATTCAGTTTAGAGACTATGTAAATCTGAAAGATTAAAGAATTATAATATATCATGAAACTAGTTTGTGATTTTATTTTTTATAGTGTGTATCAAATCAGTTTCATTGACTTTAATGGCAGAAATCTCTTTTAATTACTTTTAATATCCATATGTATGATGATGGGAATAAATTAAAAAAATATTTTATGTGTATTGATGTGCTTTCCATATTTAACATTTAAATATGTTTCAGGCCATTGTTGTTTTAGAAGCTCAGAGAGCCCAAGCAGTGAAAGATATAGAAAGACTGGGTAAACTTAAAAGAGAAGCTCTTGCAGATCCTTTTGAATTTCTTGAGCGTTTAAGGAGAAAAGAAGATATGAATTTTCCTGTACCTCAAAAGATCCATCCTGTACCTGTTGTAGATTGGAGTAAA
Source organism: Araneus ventricosus (assembly GCA_013235015.1). Lineage (NCBI taxonomy): Eukaryota > Metazoa > Arthropoda > Arachnida > Araneae > Araneidae > Araneus > Araneus ventricosus. The sequence goes on along the minus strand of BGPR01000122.1, from coordinate 1,081,571 downwards.
TATGCTTTAAGTGGAAATCCTACCACTTACGAGAGAAGACAGATAAGCTTGCATAAACAAATGTCTCAAAATTTGTCACGAAACAGTAAATATATATTTTCTTTCGTTAGAATTTCTATTTCATATAATTTAAACAAGGTGTTAATAATTTTTAAGTCTTTTGCACTATTTTTTAAAAATCTGTGCATCAAATGTATGCATTTACTTCTGTCTTTTTTGTTTAAGAAGAATTGGGAGTAATTTCATGTCAAATCAACCAATGGCCGAGACATTATGTCTTTGGATTTTGTTGATTTTTGGCTCAGAAGTAGTACTAGTACACTAAATGAAAAATACAAATTTTTAGGTTATTTGAATTATTTGTGTCCGAGTTATGGATCTTTGAAATTTTAAAAATTTTCTAATCTTTAAGTGATTGTAACTCAAGAACTATTTGACCTAGAGAGCTGAAATCTGTGTCATTTTGTTATTTTTTATGGTGTTGCATAAAATATATAACATGACAAAATTATTTTAAATTTTTATTTAAAAAAAATTAAATTTTTAAAAAATAAAAAAAACAATTTTTAATTTTTAAAAATATAAATATTATTTAACCTCATATCAGCAACATTTATGCCAAATTTCATGATGGTATTCCTTTGGTATCATTAAGAAAAAAAAATATTTTCATTTTCAATATTCGTATTATAGTGTAGTCAACGAAGGGTTTGGAAAAAACATTAAATCATATAGTTTTGAAAATTGGTACACATGTTTGTCAGGGGCTCCTAATGAACACACTAAAGTCCCCGGTCCTGAGGGGGGCACTCGTGCCACCATCTTGGATTTCATTCCCCATTTTTAGTTTTTCTGGAATATCTCATAAACTATTCAGTTTTCAAATTACAATTGGTTTAACAAATTAATGAGAGCAAAATTTCCTACGAACTCTTGCTTTTATTTTTGTTTTAGCTTAAATAGTTTCTGAAATAATGGATTTCATAATTTGCTACCATCTTGGATTTCATCCCCTATTTTAGTTTTTCTTAAATAGAAACTATTAAAGCTAGAAGAAAAATAAAAGCATGTGTTTGTAGGGAATTTTATGATCATTAATTTTTGCAAACATGTAATTAAAAATTGAATAGTTTTCGAGGTATTAAAAAAAAACTAAAAAGGGGGGGATGAAATCCAAGGTGGCGACAAACTTTGAGATCTATTATCTCAAAAACTATTAAAACTAGAAGAGCAATAAAAATATGTAGGGAATTTTGCACTCATTAATTGGTTAAATAAATTGTAATTTGAAAAATGAATAGTTTTGGAGATATTCAAGAAAAACTAAAAAAGGGAGGGGGATGAAATCCAAGATGGCGGCACATGCGCCCCCTTCCTGACCAGGGACTTATTAGTATGTACATCAGGAGCCTCTTACAAACATGTTTATCAGTTTTCAAAACTATATGATTTAATGTTTTATCAACCCTTCGTTGACTGGACTATAATAAGAATACAGTAAAAGCTCAACTAACCGGCATGCTCGGGAAACGCCGATTTCCGGATACCTGAAAAGTCCGGATAGTTGAGTGTGACGGGAAAAATGGGGGGGAGGTAGATTGTAGCTTTTTTTTAGATTTTTTTGCCCAAATAATTTGTTTCTGTCATTTTGAAATGTGCATTAAATATAATTTTTAAGAATACTTCTGTATCTTCCATAATATTGTATTTACAAAACATATTATGAAGATTTTAATTTAACATTGATGATTGAGAAAAAGAGTATGATCTGTAGCTGAATTTTTACCGTAAATATATAGATTGTAAAAATATACGCACATGATATTACGTAATTGGAATCAACATCTGCCGATATTCGGAGAGTAAATAAAGGAAAAGAAAGACTTACTAATCTGGAGTAACCTCCCATGAGCTTTTTATTTATTTTTTTTTTACCGATTCTGTCCCTTTTTTTTTTTTTGGTTGTCAATTTCATGTTTAGGTTTTGTTGTTCGGCAAAGGGTGAGGACCCTTTTTTTTTGGGGTTCTCACTTTTGCTTTTGAACCCCCCCCATAAAACAACTCTGTGTACGTCACAGTACTGTATATTGCTTCTTTTTTTCCTTCTACGCCCCTCTGTGCGGATTAAATGTTGCATTCCAGAAATAAATTGTCCGCGTGAATTTAACGCTGTGGGTGTGCAAAAATTAATTTTCTAATTTTTCCGGTTAGTTGAGCTTTCCGGATACTTGAATGCCGGATGTTCGAGAATTTACTGTATTGAAAATGAAAATATTTTTTTTCTTAACGATACCAAAGGAATACCATTATGAAATTTGGCATAATGTTGCTAATATGAGGTTACATAATTTTTTTTTCTCAAAAACATTACAAATTCAAAAAACCAATTTTTAAAAAATTTAATTATTTTTAAAAATAAAAATTTAAAATAATTTTGTCATGTTATATATTTTATGTAACACCATAAAAAATAACACAGATTTCAGCTTCTCTAAGTCAAATAGTTCTTGAGTTACAATCACTTAAAGATTATGAAATTTTTAAAATTCGTGAAATTTTCAAAATTTCAAATATCCATAACTTGGACACAAATCGTTCAGCTTATCTGAAAATTTGTATTTTTCATCTTGGAGGTAAGTGCAACAAAGAGGCAAAATATTACAATCTAAAACACTGATGGCAAAAATCATCTTTTTTTGGTTGATTTGACATGGAATTACCCTTGTATTAATTTTTTCTTAATGCATAAACTACTAGCTGATAACCTGGTGTAGTTTAAGATCCAAATTTTTCATATGGCCGCCCCTGTTTTTTTCGCTACAACTATTGTCATTAACTTTCCACAATATACATAAATCTCCTTTAAATCCTATATTGATGAATTAAATTCTATTACCTTAAAACAGTACGAACAGAATGAAAACACAAGAAGTTTGAAAAAAAAAAATTTTCTGAACTTTTAAACAATAAACCATAAAATAATTAATGCAACTTTAAAATGAATTATTATACTTCTAATGTTTATAAATTAAAACGGTTAAGCATAATTTGTTTTGCAAAAAAAAAATAAATAATAATAATAAAAAAAGAATAAAAATACAACAAACTGATAAATTAAATACCAGAAACATCTTTTCTTCTTGCTTGTGTTTGAATAATAATGGAGGGAAAAATATATATATATGACTCAAAAGGAATAATAAAGAGAAATAAATAAAAAAATGCAAGAACTGATAAATCAAACACTGGAAACATAACTTTTCTTGCATATATTTGAATAATAATGAAAAAAGAAAATGGACAGAAAATACCCGAATTTACCACTTAAAATTAAATAAATAAAAATATAATATAAATTTTTAAAAATATTTTTATGGTGTTAGTTTTGTTTTGTTTTAATCCATCTCTGTGCTAAATTTGGTCTCTGTAAGTTAAGGCTGTCTTCGCGAAAAAATGAAGCGAAGGGCTCCACCGAACCCATCTTTTGGGGTAGAAAAAATTTGCTGATGATTACAAAATTTCATATGATTGTTACAGAAATATTATTCTACAATTAGTTGAAAGCCGTTTCTGTATAAAAATTATATGAAAGTCAAAATAAATACGCAAAGATGGATACAATTAATAATTACGAATGTATATTTCTTTTAGGAAAAAAACGTTTAACTACTTTGAAACTCTGTGGAGACATACAAAGTACTTTTTACCCCAATATATTGCAGCATTTTGTTTGCATTGATACTTCATTATAATTATAAACCGAATAAATATATTGAAATCATTAAAATACTCTTTTTGTTCGCTAGAGGGCACTGCATCTGATTCAGTCGAATCAGCGAAGAAGTGAAATTTTCAGGTTTGGCGGTTTTTTCACTTGACGGTTTGATACCTACTAGATTTCCCTTCGCCAATTTAAAATATAGAAACCCTGTTTAACCACATGGGGTCGTCGCTGAAAAGGGACTTGCTTTTTTCTGGGATGTGTATGCTTGAGAGTAATTGATCCTGGTTTCATTGTTGTGAAAAAGGGCTTCTGTTTGTATTTACGTGGGTCTCCACACCACACCTCGGCCACGACCGTCGGTTGTGTCTCAGCGCGATTTTATTGGTTATTATTGAAACAATATTTGTTAGATAATTTGATATATTCCGAAATGTAATTAATAACTTGTACGCAGTTATACAATTAAGAGCTAAGGTAATTTTAGTTTTCCCTGTTGATGTGACTTTCAAATAAAAACTGAGCTAGTTCCAATCAGTTGCACTCTCATATAATGCAATAATTCATTTTAGAAAAATGTAGTATAATTTCTTCTATTATTATTCAGGATGTTAACAATTTTATTACTTTTTATTCAAATTCAACGAATATTACATACAAAATTATTACTTAGGTCGTTAAAAATTGTGATAGACTCTCAATCGTCAAAATTAAGCGTACTCAAATAGTTTTTCCTATTTAAGAAATATTATTTTGACAATAGGATACTTATTGGAGTTATACATTTTTTGAACTTCAACCCGAGATAGGAGGAGCGATGACGTGCCGCGTATGTGTACTCATATGGAATCAAAATTTGATTAAATTAATCAATTGACAAATTAATTTTGAAAACATCAAAACACTGTACTGTCATCGATAGTACAAAATTTTAAATCTCTTAATTCAGTCGTAGGTTAAAAGGACGAAGCTGGTACGGTTAGTACATCTGAAATAGGAATGGCAGTTCTTTGTCATCTACATCTGTTAGGAGATAAATGCAATATAGTCCATAATATAACTTCGAAACTCCTTGAATCCTCGTTCATCCAGAAATTCAGTTTGACTCTTATTGTATTAACTGTTTTATTAGTTTAGTTTATTTAATATATTTGCGTTCCATTTTGAAACAACAGGAGGGCCACATCGGGACGCTTCTGAACCGTGGTCAGATGACGAGGACGATACCTGGGCCGATACCTTCCTCTCCGAACTTCAGCACCACATCAATGATAGGACGTTTGACCATCGATTCGTTCGTTGACCAGATTACACTAGGTTCACATATATTGCGGTTCTTAGATGGAATCAGGTTTCGAATCTGGTACCATCCGGCCCAGAAGCCGAGCCTCTACCACCAGGCCACCTCGGGTTCTGTTTTTTTTAAAGGAAGTAACAAAAAAATTTACAAAGTAGCTTTAAAAAAATTAACTTTAAAAAGTTCCTTTATCCCAACTTTTCTAACATATGAAATATTGACACTCAAATGTTATAAATGCAGATTAATCTATCAAAAATAAATCACAATGAAAACATGTTGCTCATGCTTTTTGCACGTATCCTGATTTTTTATCAAGATTTTTGATTACTTACTTTGTTCTTTGCTTTTTTTAAAATTTAGATCTATTTGTATCTTTTACCTTGAGTTGTTTCATTTTTGCAAAGATGGAATTTTTTAAATGTATTTTTCATTCACTCACTGGCGTGCTAAAGTTTTAAAATTTTGCACACTTATGTGCTCTCGATGATACTACATTGTTTTAATATTTTCAGGACTTAAATATCACTTAACTGATTAATTTAATTACATTTTTTCCATACGAATGACGCCACGCGGTGGAAAATTCCAGAAAATATTGATTTCAAGATTGCATAATATTCATAATTATGAATTATAAACTAAAGGGGAAGACCCAAGGAAGCAACAGAGGGTGAAATAATTCTGAAATTTGATGCGAATCGAGAAGTTAGACCATTTAAACTGCATTAAAAATTTAGAATTTTTATAATCTTATGAAATCTTTTTATTAATCATCAAATCAACGCATTTTTAATTATGGAATTCTTGTAATATTCTCATTTACTTGTTATAAAACTCCACTAGTCAATTTTATGAAGAAAAAAAAACTTACTGAATTGTGCTTAAACTTTTACATAATGTAGTTAATTTCTACTGAAAAATAACTAATCGGGAATATCAGTATATAATATCAGATATCATTTCAGTCATCAGTATATAATATCAGAGTAGAAGTATCAGTACCGTCCTGCCTGTAAATCCCGTATTGCCGTCTAATTTTTTTTTTTTTTTAACGTAGGACTACGTTTCTCCCATTGGGGTCTCAGGAAGGAATTTGATTCATGCCAAAACGACACAAAAAACGTTATGTGGGAGATCCTCTATATCTCGATAAATACATATGTTAAAACGTAACTGATGTCTTATTTTAGAGATAAAGGGTAGCAACAGAAGTTAGAAAAAAAAAATTGAAAATCGGAATTGTAGTTTTGCGACTAGTGAGTCGCAAAGTTGGGCAAAAATACGCATGAATTGGTGATGCGATCCTCTATATCTCGGTAACTACATATGTTGAAAACATAACTAATGTCTTATTTTAGTTCGATGAAGAGTTTCATATAGTTAAAGATGTTCCAATTATTGCCATGGGTGACTTTAATGTAGATGTCAAAAGGAATGAGAAAGCATTCGGTTTCATGAAGAAGCATTTAGATTTGAACATGGTGCCAACAAATTATCCTAATATTCTGGGAAATTCATATAATGATTCAACTTTTACAAGAAACATTAGTCCCGAATTATTAAATTATGCATGTTACTTTTCATATCATCGACCGATCCTACACACAATTGTAACATATCCACGCACGATTAAAGAATTCAAAACAAAAGAATTGACATTGTAATATATTTTATGAAGAAATAAAACAATTTTCATTGTAACCTTAGTTTCATTTTATTTCGCCAATTTAACATACATTAGCATTTCAGAAAAACCAAATACAAATTTTCAGATAGTCTGAACGATTTGTGTGTCCAAGGTTATGATGGATTGCTGCAGAATTTGAAATTTCACGGGTATTAGAAATTCATAATCTTAAGTGATTGTATACTCAGAACTATTTGACTTAGAAGAAGCTGAAATCTGTGTTATTTTTTATTTAGGTGTTATCATAAAATATATACATGATCATAATTATTTTAATGTTTTTAAATATTAATTTTAAAGGTATTCATGACCATTTGCATAAATGTTTTAGAAAAAAATTATGTGTCACCTGCTATTAACACTTGATATGCCATAATTTCATAATGGTGCTTTCGTACTGGGTATTAAGAAAAAAATATTTTCGTTTTCAATGGAAGTTGAACTGTCGACCGTTCAAGGATCTGAGAAAGCCTCAACTAACGGAAAAATTGAGAAGTAGTTTTTGCACCCACAAGGTCGTGCTTAGATCATGATATCTGTTTCTGAACTGATTAATCCGCCGGAGGAGAAGGAAGAAAAGAACAATACAGTGCTGGATAGCACTGAGCTGTTTTCAAAATGAAACAAAGTGGGAGAACCCCAAAAGGTCTCACCTTTATTAACAATAAACCAAGCAATGAACCTGACCAAAAAAAAGGGGGACAAGTAACATAAAAGGTAAAGCTCATGGGAGTATTCCAGATTAGTAGAGACTTTCTTCTTTACCTTTACTCTAATATCTCGACGGATGTTGATTCCAATTACGTAATATCACTACGCTGTAATTTTTACAACTCATATATTTTACAGTAAAAAGTTCAGTTTACAGATCATACTCTTTTCAATCTCATCAAATTTAAAATTAAAATCTTCTATGTTTTATAAATACACATGTAGTATGGAGATACAGAAGTATTTCTTTAAAAATTATTATATTAATGCATACTGTAAATGGTATTAGTAACAATATTGCAAAATCTAAAACCAGCAGATCTACCCCCTCCCCCCCATTTTTTCCGGTCACACTCAACTATCGTTTTCTAGGTGATCGATTGGCGTTTCCCAGTATGCGTAGTTGAGCTTTTCTTATTCTTATTAGCTAGTCCACAGCAAGGGTTGATAAAACATTAAATCATATAGTTTTGAAAACTGTAAACATGTTCGTAAGAGCCGAATTGTACATACTCAATAGTCCTTGGTCAGAAGGGGAGCATGGTACCATCTGGATTTATCATCCCCACTCCTTTTTGAGTTTTCTTGGATATTCCAAAAGCTATCATTTTTTTTTCAAATTATGCAGTTATTTAACCAATTAATGAGGTGAGATTCCCTACATATTTTTATTGCTCTTTCTAGTTTTATTATGTTTTTTGGGATAAAGTAGATTCAAAGTTTGTTGCCACCTGGGATTTCATCACCCCCTTTTTAGTTTTTTTTTTTTAATTACCTCGAACTATTCAATTTTTAATTACATGTATGCAAAAGAATTAATGATCTACTAAAATTCACAAACACGATGCTTTTATTTTTCTTCTGAG
>BGPR01000122.1:1036169-1073261 GCA_013235015.1 Araneus ventricosus | reverse complement strand
TTTGTATTTTTCATCTTGGAGGTAAGTGCAACAAAGAGGCAAAATATCATTACAATCTAAAACATTGATGGCAAAAATCATCTTTTTTTGGTTGATTTGACATGGAATTACCCTTGTATTAATTTTTTCTTAATGCATAAACTACTAGCTGATAACCTGGTGTAGTTCAAGATCCAAATTTTTCATATGGCCGCCCCTGTTTTTTTCCCTACAACTATTGTCATTAACTTTCCACAATGTACATAAATCTCCTTTAAATCCTATATTGATGAATTAAAACTTTCAAGTCTAGCCTTTTTATTACCTTATAGTGCTAACTCAGCATTGCTCAGGATCTACATTTATTCAATGCCTACCGCCATTTTTTCCCCTACAAATATTGTCACTAATTTTCCCAGCAAATGTAAATCTCCTTTAAATCCTTTCTTGTTGAATTAAATTCTATTACCTTAAAACAGTACGAACAGAATGAAAACACAAGCAGTTTGAAAAAAAAATATTCTAAACTTTTAAACAATAAACCATAAAATAATTAATGCAACTTTAAAATGAATTATTATACTTCCGATGTTTATAAATTAAAACAGTTTAGCATAATTTGTTTTGCAAAAGGAAAAAATAAAATGAAATAAAAAAAAACAAAAGAATAAAAATACAACAAACTGATAAATTAAATACCAGAAACATCTTTTCTTCTTGCCTGTGTTTGAATAATAATGGAGGGAAATATATATATATGACTCAAAAGGAATAATAAAGAGAAATGAATAAAAAATGCAAGAACTGATAAATCAAACACTGGAAACATAACTTTTCTTCTTGCATATATTTGAATAATAATGAAAAAAGAAAATGGACAGAAAATACCCGAATTTACCACTTAAAATTAAATAAATAAAAATGTAATATAAATTTTTAAAAATCTTTTTATGGTGTTAGCTTTGTTTTGTTTTAATCCATCTCTGTGCTAAATTTGGTCCCTGTAAGTTAAGCGGTCTGGGTGTGTATGAAGAACAAAAAAAAGAAAAATGAACATATGTACTCATAAAAAAAATTACTCTTTTATATACGTAGATATGGTGAATGTTAAAAATTCTCTGAAACGCGATGTCATTTTGATATTTGACTGAAGAAGTGTTGAAATATCTTACTTATTCAGTTACTACTTGGACTTCTTCCAAAGTTTGGCTGAACTATTCTATAATTTTTGGTATGAAAATTTCACTGCTAGAAATGGAGATCATATAATCTTGGGTATCTTATAATTCCAAATGTAAGGAATTGGATTAAACACGTAATAAGCATTAATATAATGAAAGCTACTTATTTGGCAAAAAAATAAATATATGAAAAAATAAAATTAATATTACTTTACCATTATAAAAACATTAATTTTTAGAAAACATAAGAGATCTTTATATAGGTAATAATCAATAAAAAACTAAAGATAAATATTGAAAAACTATTTAACACAGAACAGAAATTGAATCTGAGCTTTTTATCCAATAATAAATAGCTCGTATAATAAATTGTATTGAGCTCACACTTGAGATTTTTAAATATCTGAAATATAATCTATGCTTATTTACCATTTTATACAATGTATCATGTGAATTTGAATTCTTTTCTTAACATTTCTTGATTTTAAAATAAATTAAACAATCATTTGGAATGTATTGCATTTTATTTGTCAATGGATGCACAGATCTAGCTAACATTTTGAATGAAAGCTGCAGAATTATAAATCTGTGGAGGTGAAATATAATATGGCAGACTTTCATATTTTATATGCCTATATATAAAGTTTCTTTTTTGTATACCATGAAAATTATTCATTATGTTGTAATGTGCTTATCCAACAAAATATATTTAATAAAACTTTGATAAATTTAAAATAAAAAGTTGGATTGTTATTTACTGTTATAATATCCTATGTTAATTCATTCCACTGTTTTGCTTGTAGATGCTAAAGGTAAATTAAATTCTATTACCAATGATAGTAAATCTGCAGAAATCTACCAACCCTGGACTGATGAGGAACAAAAAAGGCTGAAAGAGTTGCTAAATGAATTTCCACCAGAAAAGGCTGAAGTGCATAGGTGGGAAAAAATTGCAAATGGCTTGGGAACTAGAACGCCTTTAGAGGTATATTGTTTTTGTGAATCACATTTAAAAAAAAGCGTTTAGTTATAATATTAATAAAAATTTATTGAAAAATAAAGCCAGCCGTATGATTTTTTTAAAACAAAATTGATATGGAATTAATTTTGCATGACTTTGATGCTTTATTTTTCTTAAACACTTTGTCTTTGTTAAATACTTTTAAATACATTTAAGCCATTAATGAATAAAATAATACATTTAAACAACACAATCTTGCATACGTTATGTTAGAAAGTTTTGTAAAGTAACTATTCTTCTTTTCAACTAATTTTTATGACATTATTTTGTTATAATTTTTATCTTTTTGAAAGGAAAATGTACCAGTATTTGCTTTCCATTCTATGCTGATGCTTTTTAATTTTTCTCTTGAAAAGTATGATACAAATAAAAATATAAAATACATCCAGAACATTGTATTAGCATATTTATTTGCATATGTACTATTATTACTAGCAACTGTAAGCAATGCAATGATATACAGAATCAGGGCCATCTTATCCATGGGGCTAATTGGGCTGTAGCCAAGGGGTGCCATTGATCCAAAGGTGCCTAAAATAATACTATGCTGATTTTGTTTCAATTTTGAACCCAAAAGGCTATTAAATGTAACTTTAAATATGTTAAAAGCAGGAATAGAAAACGGTAATTTTTGTTTTTGTTTTTTGCTCCTTATTTTTTTACTAGTAAATCTCCCGTCATGGTATGACGGGTGCAAATTGCCTCTTCATTCGAGAGATTTCCCGTCAAATTTGACGTGTTTAAATAGATATATATACGAGAGAAATGTTTAACATTGATTTTAAACAAATAAAATAAACATATGTTTTATGACCGGAAACATATTTTTTTAAACAAAAAATCATCGTTGCATCCAAAAAATCCATCGTGGTATCCATCCGTGAAATGCATCTTGGCATCCAAACTTTCTCATGCGCATGATATACCACTGATGCTAACTTGCTATTTTCTATTAAAAAACAGAAATTAATTTGAAATATATGATTAATATAATTTAAAATTTCTCTGGAACTATTGATCATAGCTAGAAAAATTTTATATCGATCGATAAAAAAATTTTATTTCACTATTTTTTAGAGCTTTTAAATTTGAAATTAGAATGACAATTACTCTTTTAAATTTAAAATTATTGAAATTTAGGTTCTCTAACAATGAAATAATGCTGTTTAAGTCTTTCAGTGCTATGGCGCGAGTTTTATTGTTGGTGACGTCAGAGCGTTACCGAGATATTATATTAGTAATTAGGTGGGCTTTTTTTGTTGGTCCATAGGCGGTCATATTCCTAGTTGCTATTTTGACGGGGTGCCAAATTACTCTAGCCCAGGGCACTCAAATTTGTTAAGATGGCCCTGTACAGAATTAATAACTGCTGTAAAATAACAAGATAAATGATAAGTGAAAATGTAAAAGCACTTGAATAAATTATTTACTGTAATGCTTCTATCTGTCTGTTAGAATAAGTTATTGAAACATTAATTATCTTGCATGCTTCAAGGACTTTGTTATGGCTCATTAAATTACATTTTTAACATCTCGATTTCATTATGAATATATTTTATATTTAGGTGGCCACTAGAGTGCACAAGTTTTACTCATCATTAGCAGAAGATGATACAATTAACCTTGGAAACATACCTGATTTAACTTTTCTGAGAAAGGTTTTGATTTTGTTCATTCTTAATTTTTTTCATTTTAATCAAATTAGAATTGCTAGATAATGTTGTATCAGTTTATTTTATCAATGTTCGATAGTAGTAATATAAATATTCAGATTTTATACTTTCAGTTATATTTGTTACTAGACGCCTTCAGCGACAAGCTTGTTCGCCGGGAATATAATTTCAACTGACTCTTTTATGTATAATTTGATGTTCATGGTTCCCTTAACAAAGTAATTTTCAACTTTAAATTGCAATAGACATTTAGCTGCATTCTTTTCGTAGCCTTGCACTTGTTCTGTTCCTTGTCTACATGGAGTCGAGTAGTTGTTCGTGTCATGTAAGATCTAATTGTACGTTATTGACACAGAATTTAATTTAATGGATTTGATTTTAACATTAAAATAGCGAGGCACATTTTACGTTTAGCAGCTTATTAATTGGCTTAAAACATGGGGATAAAATTAATTAAGACATAACAGCCATAATCATCCAGTTTACTGGATTATTTCCTTATATACTTATTATCTTGAGGACTTTCTTTACAGATTTCACAGAAAAATTGATTGAATAAAAAAAAAAGAAAGTAAAATCCAATAGGATATTATCTTAGTTTTCAACAATTGAAGAGAAAAACACAATTAAATATTTGTTTAAGCAATGAAAACAGTTTGAATTGCATTGTAACAATGAAAAGTATTGTTGTAAATTATGCCAAAAAATATTTTTAAAAATTTATTAAAATTAGAGAAGAAAATCGTATGACAACTTAATTGATATCATTGAAAAGATAATTTTTTAAATTTTCAGATGGTGTAAAAATAATTTCCATGCTGTAATAGTTTTGGAAGTTATTAAGGAAAAATGGCACATTTTCGTTTAATTAATTAAAATTCTAATTAATATTAAAAAGCAAAACGGCTCCGACGTGCACATTCTCACCACCCAAAGTATATTCGTGCCAAATTTTGTTGCTCTAGGTGTAGTGGTCTGTTCTTTAGAGCGCCAACACACACACACATTCTCCTTTATTATTAGTAGAGATTTAAGCATCCTTGTATGAAAACTTCACAATGTTCACATGTAATCCAAATTTATGAACTTCACATATACCACATGAACACTATGGTATTATCCTAATAATGAGGGATGGGGAGGGAGAAGAAAACCTAACTGTCACAAAACTATCTTACTGACCATCTACTATCACAAAACTATCTTACTGACCATCTACTGTCACAAAACTATCTTACTGACCAACTACTGTTCCAAATTTATCTTATTTAGTTTTGTAATTTAAAAGTGCAGTAAGATGAATTTCAAAAAAGGGTTATCTTTTGTGATTTATGATTGTAAAGTTATTCTTTAGAACTGCTGTCAAATCCATCCCATTCTAATATCAAATTCATTCCCCATCTTCATTCCAACATTATTCATACAGAGTTGAGACTATTATGATATATATACATAATTTCAGTTTCTTTTCAATATAAGTTCAAACCATACAGAAAATGCTAAAAAGACATGTTACTGATAAAACACAATGCATTATAAAATCTTTTTACCCGATTTCTCATATCCCTTCCTATGCTAGAATAATAATTATAATTAAAATTTTTTTTTTCTTTCGAAACAGTTTTTATCAACACACTCTGGCATTTTCATTTCTTCAGGCATTTTTTTTTTTATAATGATGGAATGAACAGCAATGGTTGTTAAATAAATACCAGAATGTATTTTGAATGCCATATTAGAAAACAGTGATTTCATTTTACTACTTACACCTAATACCCTCATTAATTGCAATGTGTTCTAATACGTGAAATTTGATATAACGATTAGTAATAAAATAGTGGGAAAAAACTTGCTTTTATGTTCTAAAATTTTGCATGGCCATATGAAAAGGCCCTTTTGATAAGTTTCTGTCCAAATTTATCAGTATTGTTATATAAATAAATTAATTTTTATTTCACAAATAATATTGCATACAATTACTTGAATATATAAAAAAAGCTTGAAATATGTTTTAAATATTTAGTTTAGTTAGATTAGTATCCTGATTTCCTCTTTCTACTTTTAACCATAGTTGGATCATGAGCTCCTCTCCAAATTTACAGACCACACCAAATATATAATTTGACTTTGATGAACATGCACTAGATCCACATACATGATGCATCTTTTGCTGGAATCGGATTTCAACATTTAATATTAATATAACAAAATATCTTGGATCAATAATGATATTATTTCAGGCTAAATTATTAATATTATAGAAAATCATTTAAATGCTACAGAATGTGAACTATTTGTTCATAGGTCTGAGGATAGATTTTTATTGCAACTTTAAAATCTGGCAATAAAAATGTATGTATTGCCCCTGGAAATTTTGAAGTCACTGTACAAGAAAAGTATAGTTGGTTTTAAAACAGCAAATTTAAAAAAGTTAACATATATGTATATGAAGTTTGCTTTTTGCCTCACATTTTTTAAAAATTGAATTTATTTAAAGTGGAGTACTTAAAAATGAAATTTATCAGTTTATTCAATTTTTTATTGACTGAAATCTATAGTAAACAGCTTTTGCATTCTCTAAATTTAATCAGATTTTTGTGTTAGAAAAAGTGTCTGAATATGTTAAAAGCAAAGTAAAATTTTATTCTGAATTTTTTTTATGTTTAAGAAACAAATGATGGATTTAGTTTACATGTACAAAATTTTCTTTTGCCACAATTTTGCATGTACTTTTCACTGATAATCAGTCTGCATTTCTGTTATTCCTTTTATATATATTGAACTCTTTTTACAGTATTGGCATACTGGAAATACAAATGAAATTACTCAAGACCAGAAACAAAATGTAGAGCATTTGATGGAGTCTCAAGCAGATGTCTCGGTTAGAAAATTTTTATTGTTTTTCTCGTGTGAATAATTCTGTATTGATTGAACCGGAGAGAAGAACAGTACTAATCCTAAATTCTCAATTTGAGATAATCAGGTTTTAAAATTGAATAGATACTCTTCTACACTCATTCAAATTTAATACATGGATGGAACCAATAAAGGGAGGCTGATATAGTACTGTTCGTACACTCAATGTTTAGATCTACATTTATTGAACCAATTCATAAAAAAAAAAAGAGAGAATTTGGACTTATACTGTTCTTCTTCTCACTGAAGCAATTTCATATTAGGCATAGCAGATTGTAAAAGTATTCCAATTAATCATTTGTTCTCTTTCTAATTTTAGAATATAGCTGTTTAGACTTTCAATCAAAGAACTAGCAAACATAAATTTTCAGTAGTTAAATAAAAATGTAAAGGTATAAAAAGAACTTTAGTAAAAAAATTAACTTTTATGTTTGACATTTAGTGTCAAAATGAGATCTGAATTGGATACCTTTGCATTTCATGCAGTGCGTAAAATTTGCTGTCACTGTAATTAAAGGTAGCTTGCATTACAATGAGCAAAAATGATTTTTATTTTAAAGCATGAATATTTTGTATAGCAAATTAAAGAATTTTTTTTGTACTAATAAATTAGTAATATTTGCTTTTTTTTCCTATATACCAACTAAATTATTTGTTTTTTGGTATATAATTTTAAGAACCTTTGTTTAGCATCTTTATGGTTGATTGAATTAAGTTAAAGGTGTGTAAATAAAGTAATGAGACTGGTTTTTATCATTTTATTAGGCAGTGACAGTTACACTTGGACATTCAAAGTAATTGCTTTGGGCAGCCAGCCACACAGAGCTGAAGATGGTTCTGCAACTCATCATAGCAGTGCTGGAACATGAATACTAGAATCGCCTCCAGCTGGTCTGTTTCAATGTTTGATACTGTCCCGTTCGATCACAGTTGAGGATTACTGAGTGCCTTGACTTTTTAGAGTGGATTGAAAATACCCTCTTTTGACGAGACTTGGGTGTTTCAGTATGACTCGAAACAAAGTGTCAGAGCCAGGAATAGCACACTTCAAACTCACCCATGCCAAAACAGCAAGGATGAGCAAATTGACAATCAAAAGCATGCTGATTTGCTTTTATGATAGCCAGGGAATTGTCCACAAAGAGTTTGTATCTTGAGGCCGCACAGTCAACCAATTCCACTGAGCAGTACTTGAACGACTGCAAAAAGGGGTCATGCATAACAACAATGCACCTTGCCACACAGCGATTTCAATTAATGAGTTTTTGGCAAGTAAAAACATCCCTGTGGTTCCTCGTCCCCCTTATTTACCCGACATGAGTCCATGAATTTTTCTTCTTCCCACATGTGAAAATGCACTTCAAAGGACGTCATTTTGGGACAGTATCAAACATTGAAAAGGCTGTAACTTACCAACTGAAGGCAGTTCCAGTATCTGTGTTGCTGCCTAGGGCAATTACTTTGAAGGAGACATTGTCCAAGTGTAACTGCCTAAATTGCCTAATGAAATGACAAAAAATCAGTCTCATTACTTTATTTACATATCTTGTACATGGTTACTAGTATTCCAAATGTAATACTGTATAAATTTGTTCGTAATGATTGCTTGAAGACAGCTGTATTTTAAAGTAAATCATTGGTGAAAACTTTGATAGAGTATTATATTTAAACAAAAAACATTAAAAAAAGTTTGTATGTGTTTTATTTAAAAAGAATCAAGACTAACCTTTTAGGAATGTATATACTTTTAAAATCTGCTCTAATTTCTCTACTTTAGGATGATGAAGAAATAAGTCCTGAACTGCGTGATACTGCAGAATATAGGGAGTTAATATTTTTGAAGAAGCTTCTGAGAGAGAAAGTACTAGAAGAATCAAACAGTCTTATTCCTCACATTGGATATAAGGTAAAACTAAGTATTCTAAAAAATTTACAGTCAACATTTAGTTAGCTCTCTTTCAAGTGTTAGTTACTTGCTCATTATATACTTTCCTTACAGTGTTGTCGTTGCAAAACTGAACCCATTGTTGGAGTGAGGTGGCACTGTACTGAATGCCCTCCTTCACTATGTATGGACTTCTGTGATGATTGTTCTCAAAGGTATAATCTTTTTTGTCCATTAAGTATGATAGATTAGTTATTTTTATAATTGTTTTGTGGAAACAAAGTCTATAGGCTTATATATTTATCATACAAAATTTATAATGTATTCATCATTTATTCTGTTTTGCAATTGCTTTCAGTGTCTAAGATATGCGTAAGAAAAGTATTTTTAAACCTAAATCGCAGATGAAATTCAAATAAAATGAATGTAGGTTGTATATTAAAAGAAAGTTTTTAAGGTAATAATAATTAAGCATTAAGTTTCTTTTTAATTAATAACTGCTAATATTTAGAAATTTTTATCTATTATTGCTGACATTGCACAAAAAAATACATTTGTGCTTGAACTTAATAGATTTGCTTTAACTTTTATCAGCACAGAATAAACTAGTTGGCATTGAAAAAGGTCCCCCCCCCCCCCCTGATTTTGAAAGCATTTAGAATAGAAATTCAACATTCAAATGAAACTAGCAAAGAAAGTGGCAAGACTTAAGAATATGGTACAATCTTGTTGTCAAGTTCACCATAATTGTGTCAACCATTTAAAAGCTTGCCAAAAAAAAAGGGGACAAAATTTCAGTATTACTTCATTTGATCGACCAAATGCACCACTCTGTATTTTTTGCCGAGCATGTTGAAAGAAATGATTTTTCTTCTTCCTGAACGCCTTTTGAAACTCTCTTCAATTAATTCATTTGCATGTTGAATTTGTCTTCTTTGATTGTTTCCATAGTATTTAACAGCATGGTTGAAATTCATGTTTAATTCATTGAATAGAAGACGCTAATCCAATTACACTTGTTTGTTCACATTTGGAAAGTGAAATCACTTGATCCATCAATTACTATAGATGTTGCCAAATCCTACAGCAAATGTCATTTCTGGGAGCCGCAAAAGAGAAATATTTATATAGATACTTTGTGTGTAATAATTTCCACTAAAATGCATCACATCCAACAAAATTTATATATTGGTGAATTAATTATTGAACCATTAACTGACATGAACATCATTCCAGTTACACAGAAAAGGCATAACATTTGCTCACATTATAAATAAAAATAATGAAGTCTGTCCATTTCCAGAAATACTAGAAATTGAAATCGAGTATTTTGCGTCTTTGTTATAATGTAAAATCTAGGAAAAAATCAACATATTCTAAAAATGATTCGTGAATATTCACCATTACTGCCAGATAAACTACTCTGGCAATCTTGATTTCTATAACTTATTTATGGATTTGTTATACAGAAGATTATAATGGCACATCTCATTGTTATCAGAAAAAATCTTTCTATCGGTACTGTTTTTGTTTTCGGATTACGATTGAGAGGAAAGGTTAATACATCTTGTGTCTTTTCTGTATTCTTAGAAAACTCTTTATTTAGACCTTTGGAAATACTGAGTATTTCTCATTAATACATTTGCAGACAGTAAGGGAAACATTCAACGAATCAGTCAGTACTTTAATATGCTTGATAATTTCAAAAGAATTATGCTTGATAATATTAAAGAA
This sequence comes from Araneus ventricosus, assembly GCA_013235015.1. Taxonomy (NCBI): domain Eukaryota; kingdom Metazoa; phylum Arthropoda; class Arachnida; order Araneae; family Araneidae; genus Araneus; species Araneus ventricosus. The sequence goes on along the minus strand of BGPR01000122.1, from coordinate 1,062,872 downwards.
TTAAATTATATAGTATTTTATGCGTGATAAATGTGGCTTATAAATATAATGCCATTGCAAACATGTTAGCCTACAAAAAGATTTCAGATTCCATATTTATTGCATTTGTTGTGCTTACATCTTGTGCTCATTTATGAAATATTGCCTTTATATTTAACAATGTAATTTTCTTTCAAAGTGTACAAAAGTGAATTCATTGCAGCATGCACATTATAATATTGTTTCTAAATTTATATATTTTCCAGCATGCATGAAACTGCTCAACACAGTGCTGATCATCACTTAGAGAAGGTCTATGCCAGTAAAGGATTTGTAGATCGTGACTATATGCACTTCCTTGGAAACGACTATAATTACTTGGATCCAAATTACATGCCGGCAACGTAACCCTTTTGTAAATAATGTATATTTTTTTCTGTAATATTTATTTGTACATTAAACAGATATTTTAAAATGCTATAATATTTGTTCATGTTACAAGTATAAGGATCTGAAATTCTAGCATATTTTACTAACATGAAATATATAGGAACATATATTAATTCAGATTTCAATATTCCTGCTTTTGGAAATATATATAATTGATGTGGGGCAATTCATTATCACTATGTAAAAAGTCAAAATTTGCATCTCCCTCCTTGGAAATCTGACCCTTTTAGAACTACAGAAAATTTTTTAGGAGGAAAGCAAGTGTTTTTGATGGAGTTTATACTTGATGTTATATTTATGAAAGATATGTTAGAGAAGAATTTTCACACAAAGTTAACAGTTTTTAAGTAATTTTTATTTAAAAAGTCAAAAAGTATAAGTAGATACATCAGCTGCTTTCCAGTTCTTATTGCAGATAACCCCTGAAAGAAAAGATATTTTCATTATTTTTTATAATTATACTGAAAGCTTGAAATCTATATCCTTTGAATGAGCAAGTAAATTACTCTCAAGTCTATTTGCAAATTATTAAACCCATAAAGTCTACACTTAAAAAAAATGCATTTCATAAAAAAAAGCAAAGAATTATGTTTTTATATGTAAAAAAATTAATTTTATGTACTTAAAGTTGTATTTAAGGCTCAATACACTGATTTGTTTCAAAATGTTCACAAACGTGCAATAGCTTCCATGATAATAGTTCAGAGGGTGAAAAAGAAAACTTCTTGATTTTAAAGTATATAAATGGAAAACAATGTAAATTTTTATGTCATTGATCCTTGTAAGAAATGAATTTATTAGTTATTGATGTAAAATATAAATTACTAAGCTTATTCTGTACCATTTGTAAACAAATTTCAGTAATTGTATCTTTGCAAATGTATCTGAAAATACATTAAACGTTCTGTTTCATTCACCGATACTTGTTTAAAATTAAAAGATAATTGCATTATTTGATATCAAGTAATGCATTCCATTTTACAAATGGAAACTAACACACTAAGTGGCCAAACAGGCTTTTTTCTGTTCTGATTTAGTTCTACAGAAAATTATTACTAGCAGTACGTGCACGGCGTTGCCCGTGGAATCAGGACTTCAACAAAATAAAAAAAAGAGCCCACATCCAATTACATAAATGAAAGTTTTAAAAACGAAATCAAAACAGAAATATATATATTATTGAGTTTGTCTGCTTCTTTTTCCTCTCGACCGAGTACCATTAATCCAAAACAATGTTAAAAAATTACAATGTGATATTTATTATACTGCAAGCAAAGTATGAAAGGCAAAGAATTAAGTTAAGACACTTAAAAATAATAATCGAAGTCATCGAGTAAATAAATTGTCTCCTCATAGAACACGAAAGTAATGACGTCACCTGCCGCAAAAAAGGAAGGTCACATAACCAGCCAATGAAATTGCAACAATGCAATCGGGGAATCTCAGGAGGTCCCGTTGGGAATGGTCGCTAGCAAAAACACTGTTTGTACTTTTCTGGGAAAAATTAAAATACCTTTTCCTGTTTTCTTTAAATTAAAGGTTCTTGTTTTAATTCTGACAGAAACTTTCCAGTTATAAGTTGAAAAATATTGAAAATGATAGCATTATTAGAAAGGTGGATGCGAGAATTTCAAGAAATTTGAATAAAAAATGACCATAAAGTGACTATTTTTCAAAATTCAGTAAATTATGTTAGAAATTCAAAACTAACTTCATTAGAATGGAAATTGCGTGCTCTTTCCAATGGTGTATCCATTTTTGTTGTACAGTTATCCGAAACCAAGCTATTGATAAATTAGTGCGAAAAATTACCCAAAACAACATAAAACATTAAATAAAAAATTTTCTAGATTAAATTTTAAAATTTCGACTTCGAGGAGCATTGAGTCACCATTAAGACTACCTGTGTGCCAAATTTCAAAGCTGTAAGTGCGCTATATTTGTCTGGACATCACACGCAGACACTCACACACACAAACATTGCCTTTTATAAGTATAGATTACACTTTCTTACAAATCTCTGGGTAAAATATTTTTCAGATTGCAATAATTTGATTATATATTTAAAAAAAAATATTAACATTTACAAAGCAATATTTTAAAATCTCATTTCTTCAAAATAAAGAGTCGGTTGGAGGGTTAAATACCTGAAAAGAGTATTAATGCCATTGTTTATGATTGAAATAGAATAATTTAAACTTACGGTAATTTCATTCGCATGAACACCCAACATGTGAAGAATGAAACTAAAATGCAGAGAAACCCAACACAAATGAGAAGAATCCTGTTCAGTTTGGGTGTATTGGGATTATGAGTATGATCCAAAATAACAAAACCAAGGCCTCCGAGAGTAAACAAAAAGCTAGAAGCTAATCCTTCCATGATGTATTGTCCATTTACCCGGTATGGCATAAAAGCAACCTAAAAACAAATCAAAATTGATTGAGCAAAAAAAAATTCTGGGAAATGTAGATATTTTATGCAAGAAATAATATTTTATTAATAATTTAAAATGGAACAACATTTTTACATAAGGAATTAATATTTATTTTGTAAGTTCTTTTCCTTCAAAATATGTTCTGATACAGAAGTCTTTTCTACAGAATATGTATATCTTCAAGGCTTTAGAATTTTATGCTTAATTTTTTTGATGGCATTATGTATTTTTGTTTATGCCAAGGATTTTTTCCCCAAAAAAACATTCAAATGCTTCAATTTGTATTTCATCCCCCAGGAAAAATAATTCATTAATAAAAAATTTGAAAACATTTCAACTTTTCTATTCGTATATTCAGAATATAAATTTTAAATGCAGAGTGAATGAGTTTTAAAAATTGTACAGGAAAAAAAGATTTAATTGAAAGCAAAATGATTCATCACACTTACTGGACGAGAATGACCATATTCATCCACAGTTGATCCAATGCTTGGAGGTTCAACAATGACATCATATATAACACCTAAATGAAATATTGCATATCAATATAAAATAACAATGGAACATTAAAAACTGCAAGAAAGAAAACTTTCTCCAGAAAATATTCTATTGAAAATAGGCTTCTCAAATCATAAAATGAGTATACTACATAATTAAGCTCTAATAAACTAGTTCAGGAAGTGAAATTCTCTTTGCATAAAAATATTGATATATATTTACAGTGAAAGTATATTTGTCATTCTGAAAACAGAAATGAAAAACTACTGTAACTGATGGACATTTTAGATCATTCTTAGAATATGTTAGATTATATAATGTTCAGAATAAAATAAAGATCTTAAATAAACTAAGAGTATCTATAAACTATGAATTCTAAGTATTTAAGAATTGTGAGTGACGAGCAGGAAGTATTTTGAAATAAAACATTTAGGTTCAGGTGCTCATGAATAATACAATTAATAATAATTACTAAAATAAATAGTATATTTATAATTGTAGGATTGTCAAAGTATTACATTGTGAAATTTTTGAAAGGAAAGAAGGGGCACACTGAAGTTTCATATTTTTTCCCATTTATTGCTACAGAGAAACCTGTGTATAACAATACTGTCTATAATGATAAACCTGCCTATAACAATATTTTCTTTGGTCGCAACGAAATTCCTATTGACTCGATGTATTTTCAACCTACCTACAATGATAATCCATCTTTAGACTCACCTGTCTCTAATGATAATTTTACCTCCTTAGAAAGCTGGTACAGTTCAATCTCGTTTTTTTTTTTTGGCTTGGATAATGACACCCAATGATCAAGAATGTCAGATAATAGGGGAATCGGGATTGGAAAGCATACAGATGGTTGTTGCCCCCAATTCTTAGTTGGCACTGAACCTGTTCATTCGTATTTAGCACTTCAGACTGACCACTTGTTCCCCGAAATTTGATTTTGATGTATCAACACCCCAAATCTAGGATGGTGTGGCGTAAAACATTATTGGCATTTGAAGAAAAGCTACAAATAATTTCAGCAATCGATAAAAGAATTAAAGCAAGTTGATGCTGCTAAAACAATATAGTATTTTTCAGTCAATGATAGTTACTTTTTGAAAAAACAAAAGACATTGAAGATACTGTGGAAAAAATTCAAGTGCAAACGAAAGCGATTTACAGGTGCTGCTAATGACAATACTGACAGTTTAACTAAAATTTCTCTTTTGGAGTTCTTAAAAAAATATAAATGTAGGATCCTGCCTACTCGTCACCAGGAGGCGCTCCATCCATTTCACGAACTGGAAATGACTGAACTTTTGCACTTCTATAAAATATTCATTTGCATGTCTTTTGTAACATTCCACTTGAGTAAAGGAGTCGGAACAGATGCGAGCAGGCATCTTTGCCACTATTAACCTTTTCTTCTACTTTTAATTTAAAAAAAATTCAATTCCTCAGTTATATTTCTTACATAAATATAAAATTGTATATTTTATAAGTTTATAAAATAGAATTTTAAGTTATTTGTAAGATGAATCAATAAGTGCAATAAAATTAGTTACTGTATTAGTACATGCACGTAAACTTTGGATGTGCAAATCCTCAAACTATCTATAATGATACCATATCTATATAATATATTCTCTAGGTCCATACAATATTGTTATAGACAGGTTTTACTGTTAGCTCAAAAACTGAGAATTTTATAATATTGTGATCGCAGTATCCTTAAAAATTGGTAAGCTAATAAGTAAGCAGATAAACACAGATTGATACAAAATTTATGAATACTTAAATGAAAAGAAAAATTACCGTCTGCCTGCCAAACTATCTTTTTGATGGCAGTCGCTATAGAAACTCGCTATTATAGGAGGAATCCATTTCGAGTAAGTAGACGTTCATTCAGGTTTGCTACATAGGTGTACTTAGCTCCAAATGAGAAGAAACATGCAACTGCAGCAAAACCAAGAACACAAATGATCAACTACCACCCACACTGGTGACAAGAATAATATAAACCACAACTTCCGTTGGATTCTTACTATTTGAAATGGAACTTCCATAACATAACCAGTTACTATAGTAACCACCAACAACTTGGCAAACAGAGTTCTCCTGGCAGACAGTAACAGCTCCTTTCAATGTTGCGACAGTAAAAATAAAAATGAAGGAAGACAAAATCCCATTAAAATTAATTTCAAGTAATTATTTGATAATTCTTTTACAACTAAATATATTAATTTATAACAATCATTGGTTTATTACCATTGTAATGTCATCACTGAATATAGATTTAATTTAGTAAAATTCACATTGAACACTAAGCAACTGAGAAAAATATATATAAAAAGTCTTTATACACACAATGTAAATCAATTAATTTATTAAGATTTTAATATGATAATTTATTTTAGTAATATTTATGTAGGAAAAAGATAAACATCAGAAAATAATTGCAATATGAGAATATATTTTGAGCCCACTTTTTAAATTTTCAAAATGTGCAATCGTTAAAATCTAAAATGACAGAACGAAATTTACTTCATGCAAAAGAGAATTAATTTATTAAGATTTTAATACGATAATTTATTTCATAAACAACTTATACAGCATAAAGATACACATCAGAACATAATTGCTGCATAAAATTATATTCTGAAAACACTTTATTTTTTTAAAACGTACAACTGTCGAATTCTAAATGTCAAAATTACGAATAATACACTGCTTTTTTCTATAAAAATATCATGACTTTTTAATAATTACGTTTCAATGAATAATTTATTAGCCGGCATGATAATGTTCTAAGTGACGTGTTATTAAGAGAATGCAATGAATTATCCAGAGCAATTTAACTAAGCAGAGTAAAATCTTCTCCACTTTAGACGTAGGTAAATAAATAAAAAAAAGTGGTTAAAAGTTGATAATAATAAGTTAATAACAAATAATACTTACCACCACAAACCAAGAAATATGACACTAACACCAAGGAATAAACAAACATAGCGCTTGGTTTATGGAACCAAGATGGTCTTTTTAATTTTAAACATGGTATTTCAAGCACCGCAAATGGTAAGCTGTAGAATGCTTCCATTTTCTATAATAATGAAAATAAGGACACAATAGATTTCAAACAAAAACAACTTTAGAAAACTTTCGCTTCGTGTAATCAATCAGTGATCGGTATCAAAACCAACTCCGGTCACTCACTTCCGGTTTTAAGTGTTTTCCTCTGTTGCCACTTCCGGCTGTCTGTCTACGAAAAATTGAAAAAGAATTGAAAATGCAAGTAGATTTACAAAATTATGAACGTTAAAAAAAGTAATAAATCCTCAAGAAATACAAAGAGTTTGAAATATTCAAATATGCTTAAAACAATAAAAATCTTATTTAAATTGGCGAAATATCAAAACTTATAATATTAAAGATTAATCGATTACTATATATTATTACGTATTGAAATGATTGTACATTTAAGAAAACCGCTTTTGTTTGTTGTTGTTTTATAGTGATTTCGGACTGCTATGTGATAATGTTGCGTAGGTTAGAATTCATTCACAAACAAGCTGTCGGAGTTTAACCCAGGCGTCTTTTTCTTCTGAATTTTGTCTTTGTGATGCGCAGTGCTTAGTATAATATATTTCTGAGGTATAAAACTAATAATAATTTGAAATGGAGTTTCGTTTCACTCCAAGCAGAATTGCAAAGAGACTTGCATTTGAAATTTATGAGAATGGTGCGTTATACAAGACTGAGAACATGATACGTTTTATTATATTTTGGGGAGTTTTAACTATTTTATGGATTGGAAATTACTTCTCCTTTCTTGCCTCTTTCTTTATTGCATTTCTCGTGTACGTTTGCATTGGTGGATGGAAGTATATGTTTTTAATATATAAAACACTTGGCCGTGATTTATGGTAAGTTAATTTAAACTTTATTTTAGTTAAGGTTTCTCTTATTTTATTTTGGTCGCAGTTTAAGAGGGATTCAAATCAGAAAGGTTGAATGAACTTATGAACTCGCGTGAAATTCGAATAGCTTTTCAGTGAGGAAACAAAATTATATAACCAGAAAAAGTTCTCATTATAAATATTTTAGAAACGTCCTTAAATCTAAGTATTCACACCCATTCAAACTAAGTGAATCAATCACTGTGAAACTATATAAATATTATTGTAAGATTCTGCTTGTTTAGAGAATTTTTGTTCTTTAAAATTTAGATTCTTTTAATTTTATATATGAAGAAAAATAATTATTGTAGCAGTCATAATCTGGTATAAATACTAACTCTTTTGTAGCATTATCATTTTTATTTTTCACAATTATTTCATTGTTTTGATATTTAACATCTTAATCTAAAATCAAATATAACACTTTAATTCTTAAAATTTGTATGAGAAAAATTTTGTTGCTGTCAACATATTCTAAATTATACTTGAAAAATTGGAGGGGGAAAAAAATGGGCAGTTATAAAAAAAGATTTCTAATACAAAGTACATTCAACTTAATACAAGATGAGTATTTTGCTTTCTGTTTATTTTTGTGTCTTTTTGAATTCTTCTAGTGCAGTGGTGTGTAAACTATTTTCATTTCTGACCCCCCTCACTGGGGTCGTGAGCTCATGTTTTGAAGAAAAGCCTTATATTTCATATTGTCAAATAAATTTCTTTGAATTTAGCGACCCACAAAAATTGTCTCACGACCCCTATGGATGTCGCGACCCATGGTTTGCACACCATTGTTCTAGTGTACCTACAATAGTACATATTTTTAAGATTCTTTATTTTTTTAAAATATTAAATATCAAGTGAAAATAAATGGGCAGAGAATGCTGAGATACTTCTAAATAAATTGGTTAGTTGGGTAATGGACATTACTTTAAAGATTTGAAACATTCAAATTCAGATAATTTAAAAGGGACAGTGAAATGTTAGCCATGTGAAACTTATAGCATGCGATAAGTGAAAACTCGCATTGTAAGAACTTACCCTGTCATCACTGATATAACTATGCAAACACTTCAAGTTTTGAATCAATAACAAGACCTCAAAATGAGAATGATAATTTGTGAGATATTGAAAATGATTCCTGTATAAAGTTTTGCAAAAAACATAGAAAATTTAGCACATTATTGACCGGGAACGTCATATGATGTCTTTCAATAACCGAACCTAATTGACTGAGTTTTATACATTTTAATTGTGGTTGTGAGTTGTTTATGTTGTATTTTCATTTGTTTACAAAATGGTAATGCACTTTCTATAACAATTCTAACAGTAAATATACTATTGGAAAACTCTCAGTTTGTGGAAAGATGCAAGTTCAAATTGCCTATATTCCATCATATGCGGATTCTTTCTTATTCGATTTTAGGAAAAATTGCCTGCCATGCCCATCAGTTTCTACAAAAAACACCCAGTCAACAATGTGTTAACATGCTATCCAATACAAAATTCATACTTATTTTTTGCCGTATAAAATTGTCTATTACAGCTGCCATTGGTATGCATTCAAGATTGATGAAAAGTGAAAAACATATTTTCAGATTATCCATCTTATTTGAAATATTATATCACTCTTCATGTTTGGTTACAGTTATGCAGACTTTTAGCTTGGACAGTTAGTGCTTTTTGGGCCATAGTAGTATGATAGCAAAGTCTGAACTTCAGGACTGAAAGGCCATGGGTTCAAGACTATTGCACCAAAACATTTCATGTGTATGGCCCTCATGCGTATTAAATCAGCTGGACTTAAGATTGTGGTGCAATCACCAAAGTTGAATTTATTTTTGGCGAGTTCTTGCCAAACATTAAAATTGTAAAAATTTCTTTTGCAACCCTAAAAAATGAAAAATTATTTCTTTTACCAACTCTTGTAGCCATCTGAGGTGCAGACGTTTGCAATTTTTAGATTGTTGGCATGATTTTGGTGAGAGACCACACCATATTTTAAGTCTTACTGTGAAATCCACTGGAGTTGGGCATCTATTCATTGGTATAAAAAAGAAGTTTAGATGGGGAGTTGTGCGTGGTTTAATGTTAATCCTTGTTATATGACTACGGCTCAAAATTACTAGGCGCACTTCAAATTAACCTTCATGTAGCATCGAAATGGAATATTAATTAATGTTACAAATTAATCATTTATTTATTATTATCAGTACACAGTAATTTAAGCAACTTTGATTAATAATTATCTAACAAACTATTTAGATTATTCTTCCAGTTTTCTGCTATACCTTAACTCTTGAGTTTAAAATTATCTCAAATTTGGTAAAATGGCTTAAAATAATTGATTTATTCAAATAGATAACTTTTCTGTTAGCATGTTTCATTTTGAGATTTTTGCCTTAAGGATTTCTAGAGCTATATTTTCTTTGTATCTTTGTGAGCTATAAATGTAATTTATAAAGAACTTTTAAAAATAGTATTTTATACTGAATATTCTGTTTGTTTTGTTGCACAAGGATTGTTTATTAACGATTCCTTTCAATAAATTTAATTTTGTCTTTGTTATAATTTCATTTTTTAAATATTTTTTTTTTTCTATAGCTAATTCACTTGATCTGGATGTATTTTAATAAATTTTTTTATGAGTATTTCTTGTATATTTATTTTAATCATGAAAGAAGTTATATATTTGAAATTTAAATATTTCAAATTTTTGCATAGGTTCTTTAGAGTAAATATAATTTTGTCTTTAGATATTTATCTACATGTATTAATAAATTGCAACCAGTTATATCATAAAATAGATATGCTATGCATTTTTTTTTTACCATATTATTGATTTACTGTCATTTAAAATTAAAGTATAATAACAAGTTGAAGTTTTCTGTCTTATGAGATTTTTAGAAATGCTTTTTTTACTTTCTCATATATGAAGTATACAAAGAGAAAGTATTGTAATCATCAAAATATTTGAATTTGTGATTTTGACGAACCTCCACGTTTTAGACCTCCCTGAGTCTGAAAAACACAATTTTGGAATTGTGTCTGTCTCTGTCTGTGAACATAACTCGAAAATTATTAGAGCTATGGGGATGAAATTTGGTATGTGACTTGACACATAATTTGTAGGTTTCTATCAAATTTTGGACAAAATCTGTCTACGGTAAGTCTGTCTGTATGTCTGTGGTCATGTGAACACTATAACTCAAAAACTTGAATAGCTACACAGTTTTATCGTCATGAATGTAGGTCCGTTTAAAAGTTTGGGCCAAATCCGTCAAAGGATTGATGGTTTGTCAGACTGTATAATCGCATACTTGTAAAAATTATATCTCTTAAACCTTAGATAAATAAAAATTGGTATGACGGTTGCTAACATTAATTATAGATCTGTGCCCAAATTTCATTTCAGTCAGTTAAAAAAAAGTTGTTCAAATTGCAGATTCAATTTTTTTTACTTGCGTACTGGAAGCAATCTCTGCGCAGGCTATTCAGCGATAGTGAACGAGGTCATTTTCTCCTGTTTTCTTTTCACCCGCACACGCCCTTGCATAACAGAGCGTGCTAGAGTGTGAAGTGTGATAGAAAATAAATATTGATAAGTTTTAATACATACGCATCTCTTTGAATATGATTCTTCACCTAAATATTTTACTATCACTATAATCTGCAATGAAAAACTTTCTGATAGTCATTACATTCTGGGTTACAGTAGGTTGAATTTTTTATCCATGCAGGGGGAGGAGAAATGACAATTTTTTAAGAAGTATAAGAAGAAAGTTTAGGGGAGGCCACTCCCGCTGGTTGAAATCAAGAATGCATTTTAACTCAGTGTCGTATCCTGATTATTCAGTATTTATGTTAGAAAACTTACTCTATTTTTTTTTATAACAAACTTTTATGAAAGGTAAAATTTAAAAAGAATAAATTTATTTGCTCTCATTTCATGAAGTCAAAGTTTTCCACTGTAATTCAATGAGCATGCCTATGTGATTCATCTGTAGGAAATTTTGATTTCTAAAAATCTGAAAATTAATTTTTGATGCATCCTGAAATCTAGACATTAAGTAAAAGTTTTGAAGTCTCTCTAGGAAAAAGCAAACAGTTGAGCAGATTTGTTGTTTCTGGTTTCTAAGAAATTATATTTAGGGGTGTATTACAAAAAAATATAATAGATGATAGATGTTTTAAATGGATTTCTTGCCATTACCGTAAAATGAAGTTTTCTATTTATATCATCCATCTATGAAACTATTCAATTTTAATGCATTATTAAGCTTATTTTTAAGCTCAAAGTAATCTATACTGTATTATTTCTCAAATTCATCAGTGTACTGGTGGCTTAAAGCATTATCATAAAGCAGGGTTTCCCAACCTTTTTCCCCCTCGCATATCCTTTGATTATTCTTTTCTGTTTGCGCGTACTCCCTACTATCGTATCCAATCCCCCCAACCATCCATCTATACAAAGAAGTTTTTTTTATCAATGTTAAGGTTAGCTTAAAAGTGAAATGACTTGAATTAATAACATTTGCAGAACTTATTTTTGAATTTACATTTTATTCTATTTTTACAATAGTATTAGTTCAATGCCAAAACAAATGAAATCAGTATTGCAATTATTTCATTTTAACTTATAAGACTAGCTAAATATTACACTTTATAATAGTCAATTATTCAAATGGTATGGTTATTAAATAGAAAGTATTTATGTGGAGAAACAAAATTCTCTAATTTTTTTAATCCCTTATGTTTTCTTGTTTCCGCCGTTGACAACTTTGGATTAGTGTACCCCCAAATGGTCCTTCATGTACTCCCAGGGGTATGTGTATCACTGGTTGGGAAACCTCTGTCATAAAGGATATTTAAATCAGAGGAAGATTATATCTTTAGCCTGTGCTCTTAACTAGCATTATTCAAAACCTGAGAGACCGGTGTACAATTTAGCAACAGATTGTTTGCTGCAATAAGGCTGGCTGCTGGAGATTTTTCTCCAAGCAAATCATAAATGTGGACCAGTTTTCTCTTTAAGTCCTCCTGGAAGGCAACATACTCCTATATTTGAAGCTAAATTAGACTTCAACTTCAAATGCTCTAGTGTTCCAACACCAGTGTTCCTCAAAGTAAATTCTTTCTGAATGAGAAAGTTAAATGTGTTAAGGATATAAAATTTTGTTCCTTTTCTGATATTACTGGCGAAGATAATTTGCATGGGAATTCTGTAAATAGTTATTTGATTTTCTTTCTTTTTCTGAATGTTTTAGGATACAATTCTTTTGCAGTAACTGAAAATTGTCACATTTTTGTTTCTTTTGAATTTTACTCTGTTAACTCATCATGCATTTTTTAAACTGGGGAAAAAATTATGTTCATTTTGCTAGTTTTATTTAGTGACATTTTTTTAGTTCAATCGGAGCTTTTTAAAATGTGGGCTGCAACCCCACTTGGGGTCAGTCAGAAAATTTAGGTCACAAAAATTCTCAGATGCTTTGTCTTTTAACTTTTTCAAACATTAAAACAAAAAGTTAATTTAAAAGATTTCCTTAAGAATGAAAATATTTCTTTAAAGTCTTTGAAATTGTTTTAATTGAATTTCTTTGTAATTAAAATTCATTAATGCTCCATTTTTTTAATTAATTTTTTTTTCAATTTTGAGGTTCCAAAAATGTTTCAGTGCAAGACGCAGTCGCGAGTGTAGAAGTGCTAAGTTTAAGTGGATTAAAATCGAGTATTTATTAATTTGTTCATGACAAGTTATAAAATAAATTGAATAGACTGATGCTCTAAAACCAGTCAAGTGAACTTATAAACCATTTCAGAATAACGTCAAATAATAGGCATTGTACAGGGAGAGAAAAGAAAATATTTTTTGCATTAAAATCATTATTCAAAATACGTTTAGAAACAATTGCGTATGGATAACACAGATGCAGAATTGCGACAAGTTAGTTTTAACACTTAGCACTCCAGAAGATAATAAATTGTATTATTATATCCGCGTGAGCGCAAGGATTGATTTAGCGCTTTTAGGAAGCTGAAAAATATTGTTATTAATTTGTCTCAATTCCTAAAAATGAATCTGTGTTTTTGCTATTACAGTAAAACCTGTTTAAAACGGACACTGTAAGAAACGAAATCCTGTCTTGAGCAGAAAAAATATTTGGTCCCGTCGAAAAATATACGGACAGAATTTCAAACAACAATTCATAATATTTCATTGTTAGAAAACCTGATCTAACGGACAAAAATCGCGCTTTTTCCAAAAGTTCTTTTTATTTCCTTCTCTAAAAAAAGTTTTGTTGAGGCGAATTTACCTGAAAATGTTTGCATCGAAAATTATTCATCAGCCGAAGATATAGATGAAGTGATCTGCAAATTTTGTTGAACAACGATGAAGTTTCCGATACGAGTGCGAAAGAATTCATATCAATCGATGACGATATTTTAACAGAGGCTGCTATTGATAATGTGAATGATATAATTCAAAGGCTTGCGAACAATGATAGCAGTGATGAGGATGAATGTAATATAAATGAAAACATTTCCGATAGAGAACAACTCTCCATTAAAACATATGGATCCTTTTTCAGCTGCAGTATCTGAACTTGAAAAGTTTGCTGTAAGTCAGGGAGATGCTGAAATGCTTGAACTTTTGAAGAATGTAAGATCATTAATGAAGCGAAGAATTATTCATAAAAGATATGTATAGAAAACAATACTGGATTATTTTAAAATATAGATTTAGCAAATGAGCTTATTTTCCTTAACCTTCCAGCGGGCGCGCTTACGCAAATTTTACGGCATATCGTGCCTCGTATTACATATATATATCGTGTTATTTTACAAAAATAATTGCAACTTTTATTTATGCTATTTGTATTTATTAGCCTAATAGTAAAAAAAGATTTTATAAATAAAATTGCACTTAAATATTACGAATATAATAGCCCAGATCCTCCGGTAACGCTCTGACGTCACCAACAATAAAACTCGCACCATAGCACTGCGAGACGTTAAAAGAGCATTATTTCATTGTTAGAGAACCTAAATTTCAGTAATTTTAAATTTTTAAAAAGTAATTTTCGTTCTCATTTCAAATTTAATAACTCTAAAATAGTGAAATAAAATTTTCTATCGATTGATATAAAATTTATCTCGCTATGATCAATAGTTCCCGAGAAATTTAAAATTATATTAATCCTATATTTCAAATTAATTTCCGTTTTTCAATAGAAAGTAGTAAGTTACGTCAGTCGTATATCATGCGCGTGATATAGTTTGGACGCCAGATTGTATCTGAATGCAATCGAGGCGATGTTGTTTTCTTGCCAAGAATTAAATTAGCCACCAGTGACGTGAATCTACCATTCGTTCTCAACCGCCGCCAGTTCCCGTTAATTCTAGGTTACACGATGACTATCAACAAATCGCAGGGGCAAACTTTCGATCATGTTGGAATTTACATCGATGAGCCTGTCTTTTCACATGGACAGTTCTATGTTGCACTTTCAAGGTCTAGGATTCCCAATCAAGTTAAAATTTACACAAAGTCATCTGAAGTACAAGGAAAATTATTAAACAACGAAAAATACTTCACACTGAATGTTGTGTACCAAGACGTTTTTTGAATAAAGAAATATTTAAATAATATGTAAATAAAAAAATATTTCCTGTCATAAAACATATGTTTATTTCATTTGTTTTCAATCAATGTTAAACATTTCTCTCGCATATATATATCTATTTAAACACGTCAAATTTGAAAGGAAATCTCTCGAATGAAGAGGCAATTTGCACCCGTCAAACCATGACGGGTGATTTTCTAGGTATAAAATAACGATATAAATATGTAATAAGATGCACAATTCAAGTATCTCTTGCAGACGCCCGCCCGCTGGAAGTTTAAATATGTAGCTTTTGAGTAAGAATAATCAATTGTTCAGAGTAAATAATGACTATGACATTTATTTCTATTTAGTGTCGAAAAGCAATATTATTAAATTAAAATACATATGAACATCTAACTTTTATGTTTCATAATTTTTATTGTTATTGTGTAACTTAAAAATTTAACTAAATATTAATTTTAAAATATGATACTTATTAAAACGTACTTATCGTAATATTTATGGTATTTTGTTAATCTTAGAACATCTCTTTCATTACAATCGATTTAATTTAAATAGTGATTAGATACGTTTGAAATCCTCGTATACTAATGAGCCCTGTATGAGACAGAAACCTGTCTAAAACGGAATATTTTTCTAGTCCCTTTACATTTCGTTTTGTACAGGTTTTACTGTATATGGTTTTTATAATAAGCGCTATCCAACAAGAATGTGTAGAAGATGCATCTTTCAGAACGTCGAGTCGACATAAGGATGCAAAGGGTTCGGCCGGATGAAAAATCATTTTCTTATTCCCTTTAAAAATTGGTTTCCTCTTTGTTCTACATCTGTCCCGCATCCTTTAAATGATAGGGACATAATGCCGATTTCCTCTCCTGTCATATTAACTATTCATTTGTTGGCTTCCCATTTTGTGTTTATTCATTGATTACCACGGAAATAACTAATCTGTGTGCTTTGAAAATCTGGTTTTTAGAGGCTGGCTTAAAATAGATATCTTTCAATAAACTTTCCTCTTTGCCCAGTCAGGCATAGATTGTACCGTGCTTCAGTAATCTTGCTTCGAAGGTCAATTTCATTAAAATTTGATTTTTCTCTCTTTCCGAGCGATTGAATTGCTTCCGAAGGATATATATATTTTTTAATCTGGAAAAGTCCTAATTCTATTATTGTATTTTTACTTTCTCGTATACGAAGAGAAAGTATTGTAATCGTCAAAAATTTCAAACTCGAGATTTTGACGGATATCTACGTTTTAGACCTCCCTGAGTCCGAAAAACACAATTTTGCAATTATGTCTGTCTGTATGTCTGTGAACACGATAACTCGAAAACTATTAGAGATACAGGGATGGAATTTGGTATGCGAACTTGGCATGTAATTTGTAGGTTACTATCAAATTTTGGACAAAATCCGTCGACGGGAAGTCTGTCTGCGTTCATGTGAACACTATAACTCAAAAACTTGAATAGCTAGATGGATAAAATTTTGTACACAGTTTTATCGTCAAGAATGTAGGTCCGCATTAAATTTTGGGCCAAATCCGTCGAAGGGTTGATTGTCTGTCGGTCTGTATAATCGCATACTTCTGAAGACTATATCTTCTAAAAGAAATGACTTAGATAAATAAAATTTCGTGTGTATTCTTGAAACCCTAATTGTAGATTTGTCCCCAATTTTCGTTTGAATCGGTTGAAAAAAGGAGTTGAAATGGCATCCCATTCTACGACGCAAATAAATAAATAAAAGCGCGAACGCTGGAGCGTTTTCCCTACCTTAGGGAAACGTTTTCTGGCGCGCGTTGTATTTTTTTCCCCCACTCGTGTTAGTCGTATGCGAGAAAGTTTCGGGGAGGTCACTCCCACTGGTTTGCTTTGTATTTATTCACTCGCATCCATTACTGTTCAGCAATGGATTCCGAGTCTACAACTTTTGGACGTTTTTAGACTGGAAAGGAGTGTCAGGCAATGAGTCATATGAGCGCATTTCCGGAGTTCTTTGTTAGATCACGTTCACAGTAAAATGTAAACATCACCCTTCCATTCTTCACTTTTCCCTATTTTGATGAAAATAAATCCGAACGCGCATGCGCAAAAGCGCGGGGAGTTTCCGAATCCTTTGCAAAACAATACTTGGAAATTTCTTCAGAATAAATCGATGAATTTTGATGCTTTAAACAACAACAAAACAACAGGCGGGAAAACATACAACAACGAAAGGCTAATCAGTATGGAAAATTTTCCCTCCTTTGATTTCAAGGTTCATGCTAAATATGTTTTGTTCCGAATAATAATTATGGGTATTGCGTCTGAAAGTGATTTTCAAAACGAGTTTGCTTACCTTCCATTAGTTGCAATTTCTGATAGATGCGCATGCAGTTTGCATCTATTAGCTGTTTTTAACGCATAAAAATTTGAATTTTTTCTTGCATACTCGTACATAATACATTACATACTCTTAGTTAATACTTATTTACATTCTCATTCGGACTGGTTGTTATAGTCATAAATGTAAAATATATGAAAACCTGATTAATATATAGAATAGATTTTAAATTTGCGTGATACATTTGGAATCATTTAAGGATGAAAATGATTACGAGTAACTTAAGGTTAAGAGAAATTCTTTTTTTGGAGGGGAAAAAGAAGGTATTAATTTATAAAATTAGTTCAGAAAAATTTGTGGCCTTATTTCTCGGATCTATTTAGACCCGAAGTAATGAAGTTTACTGCCTCTTTGAGTGGTAAAAACTTGCTTCTTTTCGTTTTTATTTCTCCAAGAAAGCAGTAAAAAGTATGAGCATTTAAATGATTTAAATAAATTATTTTTCATAACTTTATACAATGATAAAAATTAAATGGAAAGTATATAGTTATAAAACACTCTGTATGATCTGGAAGGGTTTTTTTTTTGTGTGTGTGTGGGGGGGAAGGCGCGAGTGGTGGTCTGTTGGCGCAGTCTCGTTTTCGGAGCTAGAAAATTCGGGTTCAAGATTTGATTCCACCAAATATCTATAATCGGGACTGGAACGTCACACGTGTTCTACTGCTGGTTTGGTATGGAAGTTTGGAGATGGAAGGATTGTGCAAGTTTAAGTGTCATTCCTGTCGAGGCCTGTCACAAATAACCCTTGTGTAGGTTCGAAATGGCACGTTAATCTAACTACACTGAACTAAACTGGATCTTTTTCCTAATTTTACTTGCTTCCAAATATTTCATCATTAAGGATTACATCCGAATATTTCTAAATTCTTTCGGACAAGAACACGTGTGAATTAAGCTCGAGCAAGGACATGCTCAAATTTCTATTTACGGGTTCCAATGAAAAGGCCTCATAAAAATATTGAATGTTTACGAATTTTAACTAAATATTGCTGTCGACCTTTTAAACCCTTTGAGTGAGTGGGCCGGCGTTGCTTTAAAATGAAAGAAAATTTCCACTTCAGAGACTTTTATATCGAATGTTAGCGTAATATAGTCATATCTGGTCCTTGTGCCAAAAAGTAAAAAACAAAAGCTACATAATCGAAATGAAGAAGACAGGATATTAATTCCACTTCATATTAAGATGAAATGAAGATCAAATGATTCGTGACTATCGAATGTTAGTGTAATATACCATATCTGGTCCTTGTGTCATAAAAAAGTTACAAAAGCTGCATAATCCAATTGAAGAAGACAGGATATTATTTTCTCTCCATATTAAGATGAAAGATTCATTCACACCTATTCCACACCGTATATTTCGTCCGTTTTCCCCTTTGCCTTGTCAGTTTTTTTCTTTTTTCCCTGCACTCCATCTGTCAACTCCTTTCCTGTTTCTGTCGCCGGTACTTGTAGTCTACTGCAACTTCGTTGCAGTAGACTACAAGTAAAATGAGTACTATAAATTGAACTCGAGTGAAATGTGTTTTATATTTGGAGACCAGGAAGCAAAACCACAATCGCGCCGAGGCCTTGGAAAATGTGATGGAATCCCATTTGACCTTCCCTGCAGAAAGATCTACTATTTCACTTATACGACTTTTCTGTGATTGAACAGCTACTGATTTTTTTTTATCAGTAGGTAAGTGAAATCGTTTCAATAACGTTCACCTTTATGGTTTGTTATAGTTAGTATTATTTGGAGAGGAAAATAGTGGTACTTATTTGGTGAGAAATCAGTTTTAGTGTCTGGTATCCGATTGTGCTGGAAGTTTGTTCATTCGAGACAACTTTTAAAACAAATATTTATAATATAAAGCAGTGTATTCTAAAGAAGTTAAACTTAATGTCAGAAATTTATTTCATGATACCAAACTATAAACTAATATACACTGGCCTCCAAAAGTTAAGGTACAACATGTTTTTCGAAGTTCACCATAAAAAAAAATGGCAGTAACAATAAAATTCATAGTTTATATTGTTACAAAAGTCATTCTGTGGGTGTATGGTGTAAACAGTCCAACTCGCAGGATAATGGAGAATGAAGGTTTATTCACAAATATGCAGGAAAGCACGTAGCACAGGTACAGGAAACAATAGTTCTTGCACAGATCAGCAATGTAAACAGACAATAATTCACATATAATAACAGTTCACCTCTTTGATATTTAGCAACACAAACAGTCAGCAAATCACTAATAGCGACAATAACAGAACTTTCAATAGCGTTCAGCTCACCGGCTTCCTAGCTCGCACTGCAGATGAAACTCTAAAGTCGTTCCCAATGGATCAACCCTACTCCATCTGATTCAAACGCGGTCCTTATATACTCTCTCTGACAGGCCGTGACGTCACATGGAGTTTTCTCGTATATTCAAGCGTATTCCCTTTCCTAATAGAGATATCGAGAAAAGGGTCGCATTTTCTGGAATCATCTATTTGTCTCCAAGGTCAGGGGTCCCGGAAAGGCCGATGCCCGTCACTCCATACTTACCCCTGTAAAACTCCCTCCCCAACTATAAGACTAACGAGGCAGGAAAGCGACATTACATCTTTGCAACACTATGAATGATAATAACGAACTTTAAAAAAACTTATGCAAAAACGATAGCTACCACTTTTATTTTATAGAAAAGAACAGGTATATGTGAGTGAGAGAAAAATATGCAAATATCGAGCTTTCGTAATTTCGTGAGTAAGTTTTGTTGATTTTCAACTGTTGTTGGCAGTTTCGTTGACAATAACCAGTCTAGGAGAAGTCGTTTGCGCGATTCGTTAAGGTGGCTAGCTGTCGGATGGATGGATATGGGGTTGTCACAGGCTGATGCTGCTAGACGTCTCTATGTGTCTCGCAGTGTGGTCCAACGACTCTGGGATCAATTTCAGTCCGAAGATTCTGTGTCCAGAACACATGTTTCAGGCCGACCACGAGTTACACCACCTGCAGAAGACCGTTTCCTATCTCTTTCGGCCCGAAGGAGAAGAAGCACTACTGTGCCGCAGCTCGTTGCAGACCACTTTGTCGCATCAGGGAGAAGAATCTCCGCTACTACGGTGCGAAGACGCCTTCACAATTCAGGTCTCTATGAGAGGCGACCAGTTGTGTGTGTCCCCCTCAACGGACGACAGAGAAGGGCCTGCTTATGTTGGGCAAGAGAACACGTTTCCTGGACCAGGCAGCAATGGGCTTCTGTACTCTGCACATACGAGTCCAGATTTACACTGGAGAGCGATTCAGGGCGTCTGCTGATCTGGAGGGAACAACGTACCAGATACCATCAATCCAACACTCTTGAAAGACACAGTTACAGAGGTGGTGGAATCATGGTTTGGGCAGGGATCTCACTCGGTGGTCACACTGACCTGCATGTATTCCATGGAGAAACTCTGACTGGTGTGAGATATCGGGATGAGATCCTTGATCCATATGTCCGCCCATATGCTGGTGCTATTGGTAACGATTTCATTCTAATGGATGATAATGCACGACCTCACCGAGGTGTGGTTGTTGAGGACTATCTTGAGGGTCACGGTTTGGAACGAATGGAATGGCCAGCTCAATCTCCAGACCTGAATCCGATAGAACATCTTTGGGACTATCTTGGCAGACAAGTTGCTGCTTTAAGTCCTCCTCCAAGGTCGGTAGATGAACTGGAACAAGGCTTACTCCGTGTCTGGTCTTCGCTTCCCATTTCGGTGTCCGACAACTTAATTGACAACATGGAAAGTCGATGCCGCCAATGCATTCAAGTTAGGGGTGGACACATTCCTTATTAGAACCCATTTTTGTAATGTTTCTATGACATTTTACCACATAAAACTGGGATGTACTTTTTCTCCAAGAATGGACTTTTCCCACCAAGAGTGCTTTTTTTTTGTTGTAAATCATTTTTGCGTTTAGCTTATGTAAATTTCTATGTCTCATTCAATAAATAACTTTTTATTGCACATTTCCTCCAAATTTTGTTTTTACATTCATTCATTTGCAAATTAGACGCAAAAAACCGGTTGTACCTTAGCTTTTGGAGGCTAGTGTATTATAGTTTGGTACAAAAAACTGTATTTATGCTAATAACATACTTGGAAGTATTTCCTCTCTCTTTTGTATAGAGCATATAATTGGTCTCAAGTGGGAGAATGAAAAACAAAGGTCTCAAAGACTTCCATATTACATTTTTCTACCAGATTCTTTGATATTTGTTAACGAATCTTTCGATAAAAAATTTCAGTGAAATTTGTTGTTGAATTATTTTAAACAAAATATGTTTTTGTCATTGATCAGTGCTTCATTTTTTAATTTATTTTCCAATTTTGATGTCACAAAGAAATTTTCTCCTAGTGGTTGTAAAACTTTTTTTTCCACTAAAAAAAATGACGGGAGGCTGTCTTTTTCAAACAGCCGCTGATGTTAAAGGCGTAGGACTACTTTACTTTCGTGACTCTTTTTCCGATTTTCATTTTTTTTTTGTAACTTCTGTTGTTACCTTTTATCTCTAAAATAAGGCATTAGTTATGTTTTTAACATGTAGTTACCGAGATATAGAGGATCTCCCATTCAACATTTTTTGTGGCGTTTTGGCGTGTGAATCAAATTCCTTCCTGAGACCCCAATGGGAGGAACGCAGTCCTACGTATAAAAAAAAAAGTTCACGAGTCGAAAAAGTTTTAAGTAACGCTGATGTAAAATGCGCATTATGGGTACATTTTAAATAAACTTATAAATTATACCAAATTATCCGCGTGTATCTTTGTGTGTGTGCGGAAAGTATAAGATGTGATCAAAGTAAGTGCACATTTCAGCTGAAATTAATGTGTTGAATGTCGTAAATTTCCTGATAAAACTGAAGGATTTTAACAGTAAATTCTAGATATGAATAAACAAACATATGCAAAATAATACATGCAAATGCATTATCCAGAAGAATATTTGATCAAGTGTGCAGAACGATTAAACAAAGCAGTCGCCACAACAAAATAATGTTCTTTTTCAATGATGTGGACGTGTGATGGTGTTTTCAACTGTGTGTTCTTTTCTAAATGTGTTGGAATAACGTAGACGTTTGGGTGGGGTGGACGTAGAGTTCCGATTCACTGCCAGCCTCGTCATCTGACAGGGGTTTGAAATTGCAAGGTCTGTCCCAGAATACCCTCTTGTAGCTTCAGAAATGAGCTTAATAAATCTAACATTTTCTTAAGTTTCCAGAAGAATATTTGACCAAGTGTGCAGAACGATTAAACAAAGCAGTCACCACAGCAAAATAATGTTCTTTTTCAATGGTGTGGACGTGTGATGGTGTTTTCAACTGTGTGTTCTTTTCTAAAGGTGTTGGAATGGTGTAGACGTTTGGGTGGGGTTGACGTAGAGTTCCGATTCACTGCCAGCCTCATCATCTGACAGGGGTTTGAAATTGCAAGGTCTGTCCCTGAATACCCTCTTGTAGCTTCAGAAATAAGCTGAAGAAATCTAACATTTTCTTAACTTGTAGCTATAATTTTTTGTTTCCATTTCCGATGTAGCTTGCACAAATTTCTCTGTTAATACACATTCACTAAGGCGAGCATGTCAGGACGCTTGTTGTTGCTTTTCGCGGAGATGGATAGTGTCTCGGCATGCTCCATTGTCTTTCTACCAGGTAACGCCGGGCGTGTAGAGACGCTCCCATTTCTACATATTGTATGGTAAAACGGAAGTCAGCCCAGCTAAAAGGTTACTAGAAAGTAAACCGATTATTGCGAAGTATATGCACTGCCAATGTACTAATACACAACGATCCAATCCGTTTCCATATCCTTAGAGCTCCAATTTTTACGAAACGGACTGAGAAGGAAAAATTAAAAAAACAACAGCAAAAAGCAAACCTTCCTACTGTCTGTCCGCCACCGAGAACTGTCGCCGCCAAATTGTCTAGTTTGCGGCGGTCGTTATAGAAAAAGGTTATCTTAGGAAGAATCCATTTCTAGTAGGTAGAAGGTCATTCAAATGTGTTCCTCTGCAAACTGGCGCCAAGAATAAAAAAACTCCGTTGGATTCCTCCTATTCGAAATGGATCTTTCCTAGCATAACCAATTGCTATAGCGACCGCCGTAAACTAGAAAATTTGGCGGCGACAGTTCTCGTATAGTAATATATTTATATAGATAATTTGCTTTTCGTTAAGTGCGTCTACTTTATGTGGTTATTTCTAATTAATAAATACTACAATTTCGTGAAAGAAAGCTATCTGATAAAAATGCTTTTATTAATTAAGGATACAGAGAGACTGTATTACAAAGTTCCGAAAGTTGAGGTCAGGCCAGCTTCATTAAGCTCAGCAAGAAGAAAATTTTAAGAAACCAGTGGCGAATCCAGGGGGGGGGGGATCGGGCTACAGCCCCCTCCCCAGAGCCGAGCCAGAATTCTTGATTTTATTTAACATCATTGCAACAACTGTTTTTTCTTAATTTCCCTCTTTTAAAAAAATAATAAAAGCGTTTCAACATTACTTTCGGGCTTGACAGGCTCGAAAATTTTCCTACTTTTGTGGTCATTCCACTTGTACTTGTAGCTTTGACGCGGTTTAAGATATTTTTTGGCTAATTATTTCATTGCAATTTTTATAAAATTATCAAAGGTATTGTATTGTTCTTTATGATTCTTATTGTCAGGTGAGTAAAGTCTGTAAAGTTAAAGAGTTTTGGTTTACTTTAGCCTTGAGGTTTGACATTAATCACGACGATACAAAGTTTTTATGACCTCAGCCCTCCCAGACCCGAAGCCTAGATTCGCCACTGTAAGAAACCAATGGTTTATTTAGATGGCTGTGACAGAGATTCCAAGAAAAGAAATGCATCGCAGAAGGTCCCATTTCTACAGCTTTTCTTTTAATTCAGTTTAATATTTTTTTTTTCTTTTTTATTTGATGCAAACGCTAACGATATGTTCCTTTCTTCATAGCATTTGGAGTTCAATCCCGTTAAGCCGGCCATTCACTTGAAGTATAGCCATGCATACTTCATGTCCTAAGCCCGGTTTTTCCCCCCACCCATTTTAATCGAAAAATACAGGCACTTCGTTCACTTGTGTTTAAAAGGACGCTAACTCTGAACGAAGGTGGGAGAAGCCATCTTCTTTCCCTCTCTACAAATACTTGTCAATCGCTCTTCGATTTTCCCCAGTCAGCAGATTTTAATTTATGCTACCCTCGAAGCGAGGCCTCAATCTACGCAAGGCATTGTTCTTTCAGGGTCCCTCTGATTTTTCGTTCCGATTTCAGTCCAGACGGAATTCTAACCGTGGCAAGCCGTTTGGGTCATTTCTTTAGATTTTTATCGCTTTTCCCTTCTCGCGTCCCAAAACATACAGTTTGTCTGTGAAGTGAATGGACGGCTTTATATTTTTCCCGTTTGAATTTGAGTTATTCGTTAAAAAATAAACGATTGTAAATTTCATATTTGTTTTCGCTGAAGAATTTTATGTATGAATGTTTTTTTTACGATTTGAGTGGCTACCAAAAATGGGGTTTGGCGTAGTTTAGCCAAAAATGGCTCTTGCGCCATAAACCTCACACAATCAACAAAAAATGGGGTTACACAGAAAAATATCAGAGATGGGAGATCGTGCACCACACCAGCTGGTGGACATTTGAACCACAACGTCTGATATGAATTGCGACAGGCCCGCATGCACTGCGGATCTTCTGTGGAACCTGGTTTCGAACCTGGAACCCTCTGGCCCCCAAGCCGAAACCTTACAACTACGTTACCGCGGCCCTTCATACGCACGTGACACGCGTAAAATGCGCAACGCGAACTTAATTGAAATCCATTGCGTATCTTGTTGGAGGACAAAGGACGTTATGTTGCGACACAGTGTAAGACCACGTGCAGTTAAATCATAGATGGCATGCACATTTACGATTTCATATTATTGTGGCGTCGCGAGAATTGACTGCATTAAAGTCTATTCCACAATCAAAATTAATAAACAACTTTCAGAGCGTTATAGAAATCATAGCGCGGGAAGTCATTAATATTAATCATTTCGTGTCAGATGTGTCAAGAGGAATCAAAAGTGTCAAGTACTTGTTTTAGCGCGAGCCTAATTTTTGAAGACTTGATGGATTGGAGAGCGGGAACTAACTCCTGTTTCTAACTGAAAAATTTTCATCCACATTATGAACGGTACCGAATGCCGCCCATTTCATACTTTGTTATACAGGGTTAATCACAACAATTGCACGGGTTACAAGTGTTGTAATATCCTTTCGAACACAATACAGAAGTAAGCTTTAAAGTTTTGTTTGCGTTCCTAGAAATTGTCCAATGAGCTAGCCCATCTATAAAATGCATTTTGTGTTAAAATGCCTCTAAATTTATCTTCCTTATTTTCCCTTAATAATTACATTATGGACAGCACCGAATACAGCCCATTTCGTATTTCGTTGTAATCTTTTATTCATAACAATTGCACGGATTACAAGTGCTGTAATATCCTTTCGAACACAATACAGAAGGAAGCTTTAAAGTTTTGTTTGCGTACCTAGAAATTGTCCAATGAGCTAGCCCATCTATAAAATGCATTTGTGTTAAAATGCCTTTAAATTTATCTTCCTTATTTTCCCTTAGTAATTACGTTATGGACAGTACTGATTACAGCTCATTTTAGTATTTCGTTGTAGAAAGTTATTCACAGCAATTGCACGGAGTACAAGTGCTGCAATTTCCTTTCGAACACAATACAAAAGGAAGCTTTGCAGTTTTGTTTTTGCGTACGTAATAATTGTCCATTGAGCTGCCCCATCTACAAAACGCATTCATTCTATACTAAAATGCTATTTTAAATTTATCTTCCTTATTTTTCCTTAACAATTACTGCTACGACTTATTACTTGGTGCATTCAATTTGAAATACGTACTCACACTGTAAAATATTTCTGGTACAGACATTCAACGTATCAGTGTCTGTGTCGCTAATCATCTGGGTAACTCCTTTTATAAATTTCTTTTGTATGTACCGCCACCATGGCTTCTACTACTGTTTTCCCACTATTTCCAACCCCTCTTTCTTTTTATGCTTTTAGGTAGATTCCTTATAGGAACTCTACCTATTGCAATGGTTCTCATAACACGAGTTTCGGAAAATTTCTGCAGATCTTCACCGATCATGACCCCTAGAACCCAAAACCACCCTTCGTTAAAAAGTTTATATATATATTATTTCATTTTCCCATAATTCCTTTAAAAATGAAAATAGAAAGAAAATTCAAATTAGGCGAATTATTGCCTTATCATAACGAACAATTTTTGAATTTAAACTTTTTCGATAGCTACAATTGCTTAGAAGTTATGAGCTGAAAAGTGA
>BGPR01000122.1:1003215-1036144 GCA_013235015.1 Araneus ventricosus | reverse complement strand
TCAGATTGCCCTCAGTTGAATTCGCTCATATCTTCGAGGCCTGTCGTTCCGCACGGAGAACATTTTGTAGGTCGAAAAGGATTATAGATTAGTTAGTGTAATTCCTTATTAGATGACTTAAGAGATTTTTTGAAGTTCGCAAGAAATATCTTTAAAATTGGAAGCTAATCATTTGCAACGTATCTACGTAATGTACAAGTTCATGCTAAAATACAACTCAAGAGAGGCGTGTTTAAAGTCTGAACGATCTTATCATATATATATATATATATATAAATATAAGAAGATTATGAACAATAAATCTAATATAAGAAGGGCACCCATTAGCTCTTCCTTTCACCACTCTTTAACCCCTTGCAGTGACCTCTGGTGTGGATGATTACGCATCGTTAGATTCTTTAAACCATCATCTCTAATGCAAAAGGCCCTCCCTCATGCTTCTTCCTGCTTACTTTCCTCTTTATCTTTGGGGACTGAAAGATAGTAAGATGCATAATTATATCCACGTGTGAGTGTAAGGATTGAGTTAGCATGGTTTAGGAAGCTGAAAAATGTAGATTATTTAGTTTAATTCCTAAAAATTAAATCTGCGATATTTTGTATTATATGGTTTTTATAATAATCCTTATCTAAGCAAAAATGTGGAAAAGATGCGTAATCAGAGATGAGTTCAAGAAATAACGCCCCATGCTTGAAAGAGTACTCCCTTTGAGCCTCAGGTGGTTGATTTTACGTCGTAGATCTTTAAACCTTCATCACCGCCATAAAATCAAAAAAAATATTTGTGCTTTTATACATTAAGGCAGTGTGCGTTAACAAGAATTTCTATGTCAAGTCTAGAAATTCACTTCAAAGGACACTCACTCAGGATGAACTACACTCAGATTTTGGAAGTCCTGGGTATAGGAAAAAATACTTTCATCCTGCAGTTGCGCAATCAAAAAACAATTGTCATTAAAATATTACTGCAGCCATTTTTCCAAACCATTTTATGTTCGCGTAGCAATCATCGGCTTAATCAATAATGAATAGAAAGCTAAAGTTTGGATGGTGGTCGGCGATTCTGAGATGGTGAGGACGACCCCCTCCTCTCCACCTCTTCTTTGCGGAAAAATTAAATTTTTATTCGTTCATCACTTTTACGACTCTTCTCAGTTCACTCAGACAGCATCCAGACACATTTACTACGAAAATAGCACGCAGACTTTATGAGTTGTTGACATCTAATGAAGAAACTGGAAATGATATTCTACAGCAAGGAAAGGAACAGTACATACAGTCAAGCCCGAATTTAATGGCATAAAGTCACATATTATGCAGTAAATCTTATACAGTATGATAAGTCTATAAAGCATAATAAGTTTTAAATTATAAAAATAAGAATGGATATATCATAAACAGAATTTTAAAAAAAAAAATCTAAAACTTTACCAGGAGGACCTTTGAATATCTATTTTATTAATCACTCACGGTGGAAAATTTGTTTTTGTGGATGATTGTATTTTTGATTTATAGCTCTAGGCTTTGGAATTTTTTTACACAGAGTATAACAGATTATTTAAATTGAATAGGCATGCTGTATTGGGGTCCCCCTTTAAATTTTTCAATTACTCTTTCCAATTTGGAATAGGCTTCTAGTTACAGTTTTTCTAATACCCATACTTACTTTTTTTTTCCAAAATTTTCAGATAAAATATTAATATTTTAGTCAATTGCAAATTTACCATAACCAAAAATCATTTGGATCAGTAGTTGGGTAGTCTAAACCCTTTCGGTTCATTGATTTCTGCAGTGAAACCAAATTGAGCATTTTTTTTACACTGCTATGGTGAAACGATGGCCTATCTTTTCTTTCAACTTAAGAGACCAGATATGTAGAGGGACAACTTATAGAAAATTCCTGTCTTCAAATACCGTTAGTATTCACAAACGAATGAGCATGTAGGCTTTGTTGTCTCCACGAGAAACAAAATGAAAGCGGTTCTTGCACAAATTATGTATTTTATTTAACTAATCGATCGAAAGTATTGAATTTCATGAAGGTTGAAATGCCAGAAGTACTAGGTATACTTATAAATTAAATACATAATTTAAACTGCATTCAACTATTCGAGAACAAAAATACCATGTATGTTCGAAATTAGTTTCCTGTGAGAACCACAAATTTCTTGAAATAAAATGCATATTTTTTCCCTTCACAATGTTATGATACTACATTATGCATATGATAACTCATTTTTGAACTAAATATGTAATTATCAAAAGAGCAGAACATGTAGTCAAGAAAGGTTAAAGAGGTGATGAGGTGCATTTCAACCTAGAAACTAGCCTGGTGTAAAAAATCTGCCTAATTTCGAATAATTCAAAATGTTAATGTTGATATACATACAATATTTTAAAAACGACTGGATTTGATTTGTCATTAATTTACTAAGACAAGAAGTTTATTGCCTCACTGAACTCGACATACAATTTAAAAGTTTTACATTTTAGATTACCTTAATGATAATTTCTTCTAAAAACAAGAATTTGAGATAATATATCCTAAAAATCCGAAATTCCACATTTGATTCAGCAAAAAAATCCTGAAACAATCAATACTCTCCTCAAAGTATTACGAAAATGATAAATTAATACAGCATTAGTGTGCGCTAAATGCGCCATCTTTCAGGAGAAAAGGTAACTTCTCATAATTTATGCTATTATTTATTCGATATAGATTCAATATCAAAAGCGAACTAAGTCGAATAATTTTCTGTCAAAATCAGATCATCTGCAATCGGTTGTACAACAAACTACTTATAATGCAAAAATTTATATTTTGGAAAATGTAACATCAAATTTGTTTCTGTATTGCTTTAAAACTGCTATATTTCAAAATTTTGAGGTTACCGACTACAGCATAAAATCAATTCTTTTAGAGCGATAATTAAGTATTAATAAACAAGATGTATTAATATATTCAGTATAAATATATAAAAACTTAATAAATAACAAATTTAACTTTTCTATAGTTCAACATCGCGGTATTTTAAAAGGACATGCAAAAAATTAAGGGGCAATATAAAGTAATATTAATGCTAGATTTTTTTTCTTAGTCGAATAAAAAATATTTGCCTCCTATTTTAGTATATCTAACTACCGTGAGAAAGTAAAGGAAAGAAGAAAAAATGGACAAAGAATTAGATCGCAGCTCTTAACTTTCTAGTGGCGACATCTAGCGAAAAAATCAACCAATTTTACTGAACTTGAAACATTTTAGCTCAGATAATTTTGTATGCGAAATTATCGCTATAAAAAAAGAACTGAAAACACTGCATAAAAGTAAAATCAGAGTTCAGTTAAAAATTTATGCGCATAAATAAAATTAAAGGGAAATTTCTATTTGATCTAATTTATTAGAAATGAGACCAATGTTTCTATGATAAAAAATCCTTTTCGGCAAAGCTTGAAGGCAAGGTAGATTCCATTAGTTAATCTTACAAAAGTCAGGAAATATTATATATTGATCAATACAGACATAAGTCGACTTTTTGTTTCTTCTACGCATTGCAATATTTACGCTGTGATTCTGTTTTCATGTCATTTAATTTTTTTGCTATATCAAGGTTTTATCATTCTATTTTTCATTCCAAAAGTTATGATAGATTTATCGTCCATACATTGGTCAATTTTTTTTATATCTCAACACATAATCATTCAACAAGGAAGGAATCATAAAGAAATAAACATATCAGCAGTGGCGGAATATTCCTAGAGAACATTAAACCAGCTCATCTGAAATAGTAACAAAATTGACTCTTGGCACAGAATGAAGAGACTCTAAAAATTAATTTATTTAATCTAGGTTACAATATAATTGTGCGAACATTACTACTTTGTCATATGGTAAAATCAATGACTGGAAACACTTAAACACTCACTAAATGGGCTCATTTTGAGAGAACCCTTTGTTACAGAGATAATAGTCACTAAATTCTTAACATATAAGAGAATAAAAATTAAACATGTGAGTGGCAATTTAATACGTGTTTTTTAAAGCATAGGATAAGAATGTAGCCAATTTGAATAGTGCAAATTTAAATCTCCATCCACGTTTAAAACCAAATACTCAGCAGAAAATCCCAAACAATTTTAAAGTTAAGGAGATATTTTTTCAATAGTAAAAAGGATAAAGGAAACTCTTATTTAAATATCTATCGTTTTTGGCTACTTTATATTGATTTTATTAAACAAATCATGGTCCCGCCATGTTTAGATAAATATCAAATTAAAGTATTCGTCAAAAACCTATTATCAAATTAACTACTATTAAAATGATTAATTAAAATTAACTATTTACTTAATTAAAAAAAAGTAGTTAATTATTATAATTTAGTTAAAAATTAATTCATTTACAAAACTTCACAAAACCTTTTTCATGGCTCATACTGTAAATTATGTTACAAAACAATTCACTAAAAGATTTTTCACGGCTCTACTGTATGCCACTTTATCTTATAATTATATAATAATTATATTAATTAATAAAAAGTCACTGTTCTGTATGTATGTTCCACATCTCCTAAACCTGGACCGATTTCAATCAAACTTTTTATTTAAGAAAAGAGAAAGGTCACCTTCAACTTCAAGCCGAAATAAAAGATGCTTAAAATTTCACTTAATTAAAAAATAAGCAAGGCGTTTTTCTGCAATGTCTCCATAAATTTGTTTCTCTTCATTTTAATATTTTTTTTCAAATTAATTTTAAAGCTGAATTCTAAATCAATATTCTTGTTGATCAAAAATAATGCGAGAACTGTTTTCCAGAGGAAGAATGCTAAAGAAAATTTTAAAGTAGACGATTTAATAGTTTATATCAGGACCAGCTATTGATTTTCACGCTTTAAATTAATGAATAATTAAATATTAATTTAATTGTTTCAAAATATTCATTAAACCCTTTTATTGACTTAGTAATTGTTACTGAAGTACCTAGTATAACAATAACAACGTATGAAGAAAACGGTTGTTTCAAAATCGTCTGGTTCAATTGATGTTCTCATTTTAATTGAAAGCGTTTTAGATCAGAATTTTTGTATTATAATATTTATACCATAGTAATTTTTACATTGAAAATACAACATGAAAACATTTTAATGAGCAAAAAGCCAGGATATATCAATTAACAGTTATAATTAACAAAATTTAACAAGATATTAACTATAAATTAATTGTCATAAATTAATTATATATTATACCGTATAAAAGTGAATGTGATGCGGGAACTCATAACTTCTAAGTAATTCTTGCTGTCAAAAACTTTCAATATAAAAGTAGTTTTATGATAAGGTGATTTCAATTTGAAATTTTCTTTTTATCTTCAATCTTAAGAAGTTATGGGGAAATGATAAATTGGGGGTATTGAATATCGCTTCTTCAGCTCATAACTTATAAGTAATTTAGCAAACAAAAAACTTTTATATAAAAAGTTGTTCGTTATCATAAGGTGATAATTCGCTTAATTGAAAATTTTTTCCTATCTTAGTCGTAACAGAGCTATGGGGAAATGATAAGTTGGGAGGGGATTGAAAATGGCCTTTAGATCATAACTTCTAAGAAATTGTGGCTATCAAAAAAAGTTTCAATACAAAAAAAGTATTTTGTTGTGATAAGGCACAATTGCCTAATTTTGAATTTTTCTTTCTATTTTGAATCATGGTGGGGAATATGAAATTTTCGTCCCCCACCATTTCCACCCCCTTTGAGCTGGTTAGCCCATCTGTGAGACTCGGCCGAGATTTTCACCGTCCTTACAACATATCCGTCGCCAGTTTAAAATCTAATCAAAATACTCTTAGTTATCGTATTTACAAAATAACAACAAAGCGTTATGCATATACTTCTCTCCTAATAATAACAAGAAAAGAACATTTTGCCTCTATTCTCATAAGTATTGAGCTACACGAATGAAAGAGGGTGGAAGAAACTGCAAATGACGAGAGCTTTCCAACAAGGGGTAACATGCTTAGGTTAAAACATCTTTAAGTTAGGGGAGAGGAAGGGTGGAAAAAAGCCAGCCTCGTACTCACACTGTAAAATATTTCTGGTACAGACATTCGACGTATCAGTGTCTGTATCGCTAATCGTCTGGGTAACCCCTTTTATAAATTCCTCTTGTATGTACCGCCACCATGGCTTCTACTACTGTTTTTCCCACTATTTCCAACCTCCCCCCCCTTCTTTTTATGCTTTTTGTATAGAAACACTGCTCCATTTTCTAATAAATTAGATCAAATGGAAATTTCCCTTTAATTTTTATTTATGCGCATAAATTTTTAACTGAACTGTGATTTTACTTTTGTACAGTGCTTTCAGTTCTTTTATTTCATAGCGATAATATCGCATACAAAATTATTCCGAGCTAAAACTGTTATTAGTTTAGCAAATTTGCTTATTTCTTCGCTAGATGTCGCCACGAAACTTCGTTAAAATCCTTCGTCCTTGTCCTTTTTCTCTTCTTTCCTTTAAACTTTCTTCACGGTAAGTTAGATATACTAAATAAAGGGAGGCAAATATTTTATTCGACTAAAGAAGAAAAAATCTATGCATTAATACACATTTATATTGCCCCTTAATTTTTTTGCATGTCCTTTTTTAAAAAATACCGCGGATGTTGAACTATAGAAAAGTTAAATTTGCTTATTTATTAAGTTTTTAGTATATTTAATTTATACTGAATATATTAATACATCTTGTTTATTAATACTTAATTATCGCCTAAAAGAATTCGATTTATGCTGTACGGTAACACCTCCAAAATATTTTGAAATATAGCAGTTTTCGCAAAGCAATACAGAAACAAATTCTGATGTTACATTTTCCAAAATAAATTTTTGCATTATAAGTAGTTTGTTGTACAACCGATTGCAGATGATTCGATTTTGGACAGAAAATTATTCGCACTTGGGTTCGCTTTTCGATATTGAATCTAATATCGAATAAATAATAGCATAAAATTATGAGTAGTTACCTTTTCTCTCGAAAGATGGCGCGCATTTACGCACACTAATGTTGTATTAATATTTTATCATTTTCGTATCACTTTGAGGAGAGTGATTGTGTTCAGGATTTTTTGCTGAATCAAATATGGAATTTCCGGATTTTTTAGAGATATATTATCTCAAATTTTGTTTTAGAAGAAATTTATCATTAAGGTAATCTAAAAATGTAAAACTTTTAAATTGTATCGAGTTCAATGAGGCAATAAAACTTCTTGTCTTAGTAAATTAATGACAAATCAAATCCAGTCGTTTTTAAAATATTGTATGTATATCACATTAACATTTTGAATTATTCGAAATTAGGGCAGATTTTTACACCAGGCTAGTTTCAGGATTTTTGAAATGCAATCATCACCTCTTTAACCTTTTCAAGTTCACTACATGTTTCGTTTTGATAATTACTAAATTTAGTTCAAAAATGATTATCATACTCATAACTGATCATAAATATGTGAAGGGGAAAAAAAGTAGCATTTTTTATTTTCAAGAAATTTGTGGTTTCACAGTGAAACTAATGAACAGTAACGGGTTATTTTTTCTCCGAATAAGTTATCATCGAAATGCAGTTTAAATTATGTATTTAATTTATAAGTATACCTGAGTACTTCGGATATTCAACCTTCATAAAATTCAATACTTTCGACGATTCAGTTGTAATAAATATCAATTTGTGCAAGAACCCGTATCATTTTGTTTCTCTTGGAGACCAAAAGCCTTACAATGCCGATATCTTTGTGAATACTAACGGTATTGAACAGGAATTTTCATATAAGTTGCCCTACATATCTGGCTCTTAAGTTATGAAAGAAAAATGACACTACGTTTCGCCCATGCGCAGTAAAAAAAAATGCTCAATTTGTGGTTTCACTGCGAAATCAATGAACGCGAAAGGGTTAGGACACCCAACTACTGTCAAGGATTTTTCATGGTTATGGTAAATTCTGCAATTGACTAAAATATTAATATTTTATCTGAAAATTTTGAAAGAAAAAAGTAAGTATGGGTATTAGAAAAACTTGTAACTAGAAGTACCATTCCAAATTGGAAAGTAATTAAAATTTGAAGGGGGGGGGGACCCCAACTACACAGCATTGCCTATTCAATTAAATAATCTGTTATACCTGTGAAAAAGAATTCGTGCCTAGAGCTATAAATCAAAATACAATCCATCCACAAACAAATTTTCCACCGTGATGTGATTAATAAAATAGATATTCAAGGTTGCCTGGTTGGGAAGTTTAGATTTTTTTTTAAAATTTCGTTTATGCTATATCCATTCTTATTTTACATAATTTAAAACTTATTATGCTTTATAGACTTATCCTTACTGTATAAGATTTACTACATAATATTGTGACTCTTATGCCATTAAATCCCGCTTGCCAAGCACGTTCCTTTCTTCTTGCTGTAGAATATCCATTTCCGCGTTTCTTCATTAGATGTCAACACATCATAAAGTCTGCGTGCTATTTTTCGTAGTAAATTGTGTCTGTGGATGCTGTCTGAGTGAACTGAGACAGAGACGTAAAAGTTGAGAAATGCAATAAAAATTTAATTTTTCCGCAAAAAGTGGAGAGGAGGGGGGGGGGGGCGTCCCCCACTCCGAATCGCCGCCACCGATTCCATAACATGCTTTCTATTCATTATTAGATTGGCCCGATGATTGCTACGCGAACATAAAATGTTTGAAAAATGGCTGCAAATATTTTAATGACCAATTGTTTTGATTGCCATGAACTGCAGGATAAATATTTTTTCCTATACCAGGACTTGCATCTGAGTGTAGTTCATCTGAGTGAGTGTCCCTTTGAAGTGAATTTTCGTAGACTTGACATAGAAATTTTGGCTTGGCCTGACAATTCGCTTAATGTATAAAACTTAAATATTTTTTTGATTTTATGGCGGTGATGAAGGTTTAAAGAATCTAACGACGTCAAAATCAACCACCCGAGGTCACGCAAAGGGGTTAACTCTTTCAAGCATGGGGCGTTATTTCATGAACCACTCTGATTGATGCATCTTTTCCGCATTTTTGTTAGATAGCGATTATTATAAAAACCATATAATAGCAAAAACACGCAGATTAATTTTTAGGAATTGAAACAAATTAATAACTACATTTTTCAGCTTCCTAAACCGCTAAATCAATCCTTACACTCACACGTGTATAATTATGCATCTTACTATCTTTCGTGCCCCAAAGAGTTAAAGAGTGGTGCAGGAAGAAGCACGGGGGAGGGCCTTTTGTATTAGAGATGATGGTTTAAAGAATCTAACGACGTCAAAATCATCCACCAGAGGTCACGCAAAGGGGTTAAAGAGTGGTGAAGGAAGAAGCATGGGTGCCCTTTTATATTAGATTTATGTTTCCATAACTTCTCTTATATTTATATATATATATATATATAATATATAGATCGTTCAGACTTTAAACACGCCTCTCTGAAGTTCCGTATTTTGTCATGAACGTGTACATTACCGTGATGTTACTGAAATGATTAGCTTCCCCAATTTTTAAAGAATATTTCTTGCGAACTTCAAAAACTTAAGTCATCTAATAAGGAATTCAGCGTTCAACTCACCTTAACTTTTCGACCTACAAAATGTTCTCCGTGCGGGAACGACAGGCCTCGAATGGAGGCGAATTCAGCTGAGGCAATCGGCTGAGGCAATCGGCTGAGGAAAGCGAAAGCAGTGCTCGTTTGCAAATGAACTTTTCCTCCAACCGTGTTGTTCGGCGGCAATTAAGTCGGCTGGCTGGCAGGCTACACATACCTTTCTGTCGGCTGCAGAAGCACTGTTATCTCCCATCTCTCCCCAGTGTTTCTCGCTCTGTTTTTGAATCCCCTACGAAGGACGCGACATTGTTTGTTCGCAGATGAAATCGAACAATCGATCCCGAATGTAGTGGGAAGTTTGTTTCTCAGAGCCGTGCAGGAAGGAAACTCGCGTGCGGGCGGAGCATCATTGTCGAATAAGGAAAAAAAAAATTATCCGAGTTCACCCCCTAATTGCTTCTTGGGTTCTGACGCCATGCCACATTCTGTTTCCTTTACCATTGTGGCGCGACCCCCATATTGTTCGTAGAGTGTTTTTGCATCGGCTTTAGACACCAGAAACGTTTTGCAGCGTGCCGACTCGAGTCTTCGCAATGTCTTCTTCCAAATGCAACGGGGCTTGCACCAGGGCGGATGGCCAGGACCTGT
This sequence comes from Araneus ventricosus, assembly GCA_013235015.1. Classification (NCBI taxonomy): domain Eukaryota; kingdom Metazoa; phylum Arthropoda; class Arachnida; order Araneae; family Araneidae; genus Araneus; species Araneus ventricosus. Next base: position 1,025,895 of record BGPR01000122.1, on the reverse strand, counting down.
TGGCCTGGCAGCAGTTCCTGCTCAGCTGCCTGAATGACCTCTTCGGCTTAAATAATCCTGTGTGTGTGACTCGGGGCGCCCTGTTCTTGTTAATTTTCTTGTTTCTGGCCTTCTACGAGGGGCTCCCATTCATCATATCCTTTGTGCTGGCGTATGTTGCCTTTTTCTTCATCGGTGGTAAGGAGCACACAGTGGTCATGGCACGGACGGTGCCCAGAGACCTCAGGTGAGTCAGTACTTGCAGTTTATATCCATTAAGTTTCCTTCTGTAGAGAAATGACCTCTTTTACTGTCACGGGGCTTCTTAACCTATGAGTCGCGACTCCGCATGGGGTTGCATGGCTGAAGTTTGGGGTTGCAAAAGTCCCGAAATCAACAAGATATGCAAGGTAAACAATCTGAAATAGGATTTTGGTTACATTTATGAGTAAATATGTTAAAATTAATTTCTATTGATTTACTTTTAATCAGTGCGTATTTTATCTGTCCAATGTGTGTGCATTTTAGGTTGCCAATTTCGTACTGGTAAAAATGGGGTTGCAGAAATTTTTTTCAGTAGAAGAGGAAATGTTAAAGAAACATTGATGTAGAATTTGCATTTCATGGACGATTCTTGTTTAACAGGTTTTTTTAAAATCCTGTTGTCGTCTAATGAAATTTAGGAATCCTTAGTTTGTAATTAGTATACCATGGCTTAGCTGTGAGGCGCGATTCTAATGCAGCAAATTGAATTTGTAATCATAATCAGTTATTTATTATTCTGAAACCACAACCTAAATATCTGTAAGAAGTGAAGTTTCTTCCGAAAAAAGATAATGTTAACTGCATAGGTATTATAAGTATTGGCAATATATGTGTATATGAATAATTAAATCAGTTCATGCGCACTCCGTGTCGATTTCATTTCGTAATTTAATGAGCATCCTGTAGGAGGAGGAAAAATTGCGTGACGTCACAGCTAAACATAAGACAGTTAGATTAGAAGCCAGTTAGGCTTTTCAGTTTTTCTGTCACTTATCCACTTGAATATTGTTTACATTTACATGTCCAAAACGATTGTAGTATCCAGAAGAAGTGGATAAATTTGCAAAATTTGTAATTGTTTATTTTGGGAGAATATACTGATCTTGCTTGTGATAAAGTTGCTATTAAATAAATTTATAGTTAAAAAAACTGATGAAAACAAAAGCTTTTATTGCAGTTGGTGTTATTGCGGAAAAATAACTGTGCGAGATAAAAGAAACATTTTATAAAAGGAGTCTTATTTAGTTTCTTGCGCACAGCATAGACAAAAAATGTGCTGTTCAAATTTTGTCTGCTGTGATCTTCTTTAATGTTCATGTTCGTCATTGGGAAAAAGAGGCATGATTTGTTTTGCAAACAAAATATTGCAACTTATGCTGAAGTATTTTTTATGGAGGGGGGCAGTTCTTACGTTAAAAAACTTTAAAGTCACAATATCTTTTGTTGATTTTCGTTGCGTTGATGTTGTGTATTTCGTTTTTATTCTTTTAGAGCTTAGAAACTCACGCAACATACTTTCAAATTCTGGTCACCGCGCTTGGACTATGGTTCACTGGAGTTATTAAGTTTGACCTTGTTGTTCATTTGTTAATTCGAGCGCTTAATGAAGGCTCTTCGATGATTTTGTAGGCCAGCAGAACTGGGTTTACTTTTTTCTCCATCTCTTTACTCATTATCTTCTGCAAACCACGAGGAGAAAGCCCTACATTGTGCAGCTTACTGTTTTTCCAATTTTCAGTGTCATTGCTTCATTCTTTATTTTATTCTTGCTATAAGTATCCTGATGTTTCCGATTCCAATTGTGTAAAATTATCCAACAACACTTTTTCCAACATTTTCTCCTTCACTGATGTTTTTTGCTTTGTGATTTTGATGTTTCCTACATTACCTTCTCAACATTTTATTTGAAGTATTATTGAAAACGTTTTAATGATAGTATTGAGAAAGTCATCTTGGAGATAAAAAATCCATTTTGATCTACTTGTTTAGTCTAAATTTAAATTAAAAAAAAATCTCTATATACTACTTTTTTTAAATATGAATATTTTTACTTTTAATTTTATTTGCAGAATCACTGAAACATATTACACAAAACTGTGCATGCATTTTAAGGTGTATCTAATATTCATTTAAATAGATATTTTTTACTGTATTGTGTGGTGAAGAATGAGGAAATTTAGCAATACCTCAATTTATATCTTGCATATAAAAAAACTAAGCAACTGAATGCATATTGCATGCATAGTTTTATTATACACATAAAGATAAAACTGTACAAAAAATTTCAAAGCTCTATTTTAAAAAAGAAAAAAATGCCTTAGCATTTTGTAAACATGAGAGTGCAGAAAAGTCCGACGTGGAGAAAAAACCATTTAAAGTTGTCATTTGCGCATGTGTTTCATTAGTTATCATAAATAAAAATTTAAATAACTTCTGAAATAATAAAAGTACATATTTGAAATTTTGATACAATAAGAAGAACGATAAGAGCAACGAAATAAGCCAATAAAATGAAAATTTGTAGCGGTTGCAATTCACTGCCTTCTCCTTTTTATGGCAGGAGGCGCTACTAGAGCCATCCGGGTTTTTCCCGTGATGCCTCTCTCTCTTTCTTCTTCTGTGTACTTGTCTCGTGTTGTTGCTCTCTGTCTTGCGTCTTGTACCTTTTAATGTACTGTGTCGTGGAACTTAGCCATCTAATAAAAATGGTTCCTGAAATTGAATTAATTCTTCAATAGCGGCATTCCATATAAACATGAGTCTCGTCCCTCCACAAATTGTTATTTTGGCCATTTTTTGGGTAATGTGCCCCCTTAACTGCTCTGATTTGGAAAACGATTTTTACGTTATAAAATTCAGAAAGTTATCTATTCGTTGATACCACATTTTTACATGCACCAACAGTTTAAGAAGCTTTTATATTAGGGATTTTTTTTAATGGATTGGTGGAGATACATAATAGCTTGGAAATGGGATTCCGAACCAGCCCATACATGAAATACAGTGTTGCTGGTGGTCTAAAGAATCTGCGAATAATTGCATAGAGGTAAGAATTCGTATTCAAACTTAATCTATTATAACATTCATGATAATGACTAGTGATTTGAAACATTGGAATTCGTAAAAATAAACAAGGAAACCATTTGCAAAGAAAGAAAATTCTATTTATTAATTTTTTGAACGAAATAATAATCGACGAAAAATTTTATAGGTAGATGTCCCAATAACTAGAAATTTACTTCGGAAACCGTGATAATTTTTACTGTGCTTGAAATAGTATCTTTATATAGTATAAAACTCAACGCATGTATGTTCCAGCATCACTTCCGAACGGCTAAAAGGATTTCGATGAAACTTGGTACACATGTTCCTCATTAACCCACTTGAAGTATAGGAGGGGTAAATAAGCACTAATACAGTCCCTCTGGGTAGGGTGGGGCAAAGTCTCCAAAATGCATGCAACTAATAGCCCGATAGATTCGCGTGGCGAATTTGATGAAATTTGGTACCAGGTTTGGCGACAAGAAAATATCGCTAAAGGTGGATTTATTGTTACTAACAGTATTGTTATATACAGGTTTCACTGTATTTTTTGTTTATTTGAAATTTATTTTACACAGAATGACAACAAAATGATAGTTGTAAAATTATCATTGAACGAAGAAAATTGGTGAATGAAGTAAACATTTTATGAAGATGAATATTTGGTCGACTGTCCTACTAATTTATAATTTGAACTGGCAAAATTTAATACGATTGCTACGGAGACTGACAAAAGGAAAGAAACTGAATTAGGCATGGATTTTCTGATTTATTATGCGTCCTAAAGTAATATTAATCTTTATTTTTAAGGGAACTGAGATGTTTCGTACTATCAAAATGTCGATGTTTCAATTATATCCTCATAGAATAGCGTACAATTAACCTATTCCAGAAATGAGTAATATGCATGGATTCGAAAAAATTCGAAAGCTCATAACTTAAGATTTAAAAATATAATGAAAAGGATACAATATAATAAAATATCTATTATTTTGCACTTAAATATACAGTTTTTGCATTATTCTCAAAAGAAGTTTTTTTAAAAAAATTAGGTATGCATGGTGTAAAATTTTCATTGTTTAGATATTGAATTTTATATTAAAATAAATCTGTAAGCATCATGCATTTGTGAAAGCTTTTTTACTTATTTCTGGGTAGCAGTATATTTTTATGATACTTTTCTTAATGAAAAATATCATTTGGCTCATGCTTCTGTTTGACATTTACTATGTAATTTACTTTTTTACTATAGTTAACCTTTTAATAGCGGGTGTGGTTTATAAACCACATATATAACAAAATACTCGCAGTTTTTTAAAAAAAATTCCTTTTGCCCTCCATCACAAGGTTTTGAAAAGAAAATGACCGGACAACGCTGGCCTATACTTATAAAAGACAATGTGCGTGCGATGTCCAGACGAATCTGTCGCACTCACAGCCTAGAAATTTGACACACAGGTACTCTTAATAATGACTCAATGCACCTCGGAGCCGGAATTTTAAAATTTAATCTAGAAAATTTTTTATTTAATGATTTGTGTTGTTTTGGATGGTTTTTCGCGCTAATTTCTCAATAGCATGATTTCGGATAATTTTACGAAAAAAAAAAAAAAAAAAAAAAGATTAGTTCTGATGAAGTTCGTTTTGAATTTCCAACGTAATTTACTGAATTTTGAGAAATTTTTAAACAATAGTCACTTTTCCTTTACATTTTTAACATTCAATTTTCTTGAGGTAACAACTGGAGTATTTATCCCTGTTTTAAAACAAGAACAGTCAAAATATCTTTTTCCGATTTTCTATGAATTTTTTTATTGATCAGTTCAAACATTTTCTCTCGCAGACCGAATCGGAGCTTTCGATCCAAGGTTACTTCAGCTCCCAGCATGCATTTCTACAATCCTATCGGACGTCATCTTGATGACGTCATTACTGTTCTACGCGGAGATGATTTATTTTCTCAATGACCGATTATTATTTTTAAGCGTGTCTTAATATATTTCTTTGCCTCGCATACTTTGCTTGCGATGTAATGAATTTCACACTGTAATTTTTTAATATTGTTTTGGATTAATGTACTCGGTACTGTTTTCCTACAGTTTTAATGTCATTGTTGAGAGGAAAAAGAAGCAGGCAAACTCATTAACACATATTTTTCTGTTCGATTTCGTTTTCAAAACTTTCATTTTTGTAATTGTATGTGGGCTTTTTTCACATTTTGTTAAAGCCGTGATGCTACGGGTAAATGCCATTGTTGAGAGGGAAATGAAGCGGGCAAAATCAATAATATGTATTTTTCTGTTTTGATTTCGTTTTCATAACTTTCATTTATGTAATCGTATGTGAGCTTTATTTTTCATTTTGTTAAAGTCGTGACACAACGGGCAACGCTGTGCGGGCATTGCTAGTATTGAATATTTGCCATTTTTGTTCTTTTTTTGAAATTAAAAGCAAAACAGTTTCTATTGGAAAAGTGCTTGCCTTTGTAGCTATTTTCCTGGAGCCAGAATGCTCTGTGCAAAATATAGACCAGGAATGTAATCTCAGAATTAAGTGTAAAATTAGTTTCTTCTTTGCTGTTTCAAAAGCATTGAACTTTTCAAGGTTAAATGAAACAGTCCCTAGTGCTGACGGACGTCAATCGTATTCAGACTACAGCGATGTATTTATTCGTCTGAATGTTAAGTAAATTGATGTAAGAGTTCTCTACATGCATTTGCGAAAATCTAAAGCGCTAATGGGTTGTTCCACAGTAGCAAGATCTGTTAAGGAACTCAAAGTCTTCAGAAGAAAAACACTTCCAAACTCACAATTTTATTTGATGTATACCACACGATTTTTTCAGACAAGAACCTTCTCCTAGAAATTTAAAAGAATAAGGAATTGTTATAAATAGTTTTAATTATTGTCATTTTTGATATTTCCCTGGGAATTGTTGCAGTGAGTTGACTTTTCAAGTTGATTTGGTAGTTCAAATTTGCTTTAAGAGGTTTCTTGTGAAAAATTGTGGAATTTCTTATAAAAAAACAAAGTTGTGTGGTGGCAATTTGATTTTGCTTGTTAACGAAAGCTTAAAGTGGGAATCTAAATTTTCAAGAGTTTTGAATAAGAAATTGGTTGTCTTGTTATATGCTGCCCTAAAAGTTAGAGACAGTAAAGGATTTGTTTGCCTGTGATATTTATAAGATTTTTATCCCCAACGGTGTATTGCATACATGACGTCCCCCACCATCTGATCGGACATTCTGATTATCTGTTAATTCTTTTATTGGGGGTTGTAATCCCAACTAATGTAGCATAAAGGATTTGTTTGCCTGTGATATATATAAGATTTTTTTTATCCTCAACGCTATATTGCATACATTGCGTTCCTCACCTGCTCGGACGTTTTGATTATCTGTTAATTCTTTTGATGGGGGCATATCTAACCAAATCTGAGTCGAGGACTCACGATAAAGGGAAGTGTAGCATCTTCGTTGGTCAAAGCGATCGGAGCACTTAGTTATCACCTGAGGTTGAAGTCTCACTTGGATTCAACATGTGGGGATAGGTTGTCTTTCTGTAGGATTTTCAGGGGAAGCTGGTCCACATTTGTTTCACTTGTAGGAAAACCTCCCGCAGCCAGCCCGACAGTAACAGGCAATTTGTAGCTAAAGCACATAAATGTTTACCAGCTTTTGAATTATGCTGGTTAAGAGCTCTGCCCGAGAATAGAACCCACAACCTTTAGACGTAAACTTACACCATTAGATCACTACAGAGGGACGTGTCGGGAAAGGAAAAATTTATGACGCTTTTCGTGGTAAAGTTAAACGCTTATAGCTCCGCACCCAAATAACATGGGGAGTTGGGTTTAGTTTCGTTTAACAGAGAAAGGTGGACATTGAGGATTGCAAACATAATTTTTGAATTTGGAATTACGGTTTAGTCACAGTCGAGTTGCAAAGTTGGTGAAAATCACGAAGAATTTTGATGACGTCACAGCAACCGATGCGCGCGCACGCAGTCACCAACTTAGCTTCCCGCGCTTTCTCATACCTAACTGTCTGGCGGCCTCAGTCACTTGTTACACTCGGTTGTGAGCGGTATATTAACTGGATTTTCCAAATTTTGTTTCGTAGAAATATCTAGAAACTCCCAAATGAGTCAGCGAAGTGATTTGTTGAAGCGGAGATGAAATCGAGGTGCTGCATTGTTGAATTTCCTCGTGCCATCGTTCTCGTATTACATAAGGTTGTTACTAACAGAAATTGCATCCAATATTAATAACATGAATAAATATACAGTAGAGTCTCCCTACAACGAATTTCTCCCTATAACGAAATTTTTAATCGGAATGTTAAATAACATTCAAAATATTCTCCATATAATGAAGTGGTTGTCTCCTATAACGAATTTTTTCAGAGGTTGATCTTGTCGACTTTTGTCATTTTTGAAGAAAGTTGATAATTTCTGTGCAACCAATTCGCTCACACGTGCCTGTTTCTGGAACCACTCACTCTTAAAATGTGAAAATTTTACATCACGAAATGCAAAGCAATGTAAAATAACGGAATTTTTCAAGTAAAATAAACGTAAGTATATACTAGTACATATTATTCTCTAAATTGGTGAATTGTCTTAACTTTTGAGCATTTTATTTATACAATAAAAATTAATATAATTTTAACAAATTTATAATATATATTACTTCATTTTTAATTGAAAATTATAATTAAATGCATTGGAACTTATCGCACCTATTGAAAAGTTTGGAACATTTACTTAAATAACTGCAAAAATCTCTAATCTCCGTATAACGAAATTTTCTCTATAACGAATTTTTCAATTGGAGCCAAACGATTTCGTTATAGGGAGACTCCACTGTATTACATTTGAAAACAAGGATTTTTTTTCGCGAAAAAAACTAAACCAAAATCGAGAATCAGTCACATAAATTAAGTCACAAAGAGCTACTCCAGTCACATAGAGCTACTTTAGTAACCGAAACCACCGGTTTTCGGTTAAAACCGGCAGGTTTTTCCCAAGATTCAACCTTTCCAATTCATTGCATTCATGACTTTCGGCTGTGTTGGTGAAATATGTTTTTTAAAAAAACAAAAATTCCCGTTTCTTTCTTTTTGATTTCTTCATTAATCTTTCAGTATCTCTAGATTATTTTTTTTCCTAGAAAAACAAAAACTTATTCAGGGTGTAAACAAATGCGTGGGGTTATTTGTTTGATCCACAAAGTTCTATCAGATAGAGTTGATCTTACTTACGAACAATGTTTGTGTCTTTTCCCTTTCCTTTTCCTTAACCTCGTTTACAAAGAGGTCAGCTTGAAAGATGAGCGCACGAAAGCTACAGGAAAAAAAATAAGTTGCATCGTCCGATAGGCAATCTCCTGTGAGAAAAATCTGAAGAAACGATATTGAAAAGGCATTTTCTTGTAGTGAAAATCGTTAGCATTCTTTCTTAATGCTGTATGTTGAAAGATAATCAGTTAATAGATCTGATTTTAGGGTTCAAAAATGAATTTTTCGTCATGATCTAGCCCTAGACAATATGAGCCGATGAAACAACTTGTTTGCTCTTTGTGAAAGTGGTGAAAAATCAGCAAATTACTAATATAATAGCCCAGATCTGTCTCTTGGTAACACTCTGACGTCACCAGCAATAAAATTCGCGCCATAGCACCGCGAGACGTTAAACAGCATTATTTCATTGTTAGAGCACCTAAATTTCAGTCATTTTAAATTTAAAAGAGTAATTGTCGTTCTAATTTCAAATTTCATAGCTCTAAAATAGTGAAATAAAATTTGCTATCCATTGATATAAAATTTATCTCGCTATGATCAATAGTTCCCGAGAAATTTTAAATTATATTAATCATATATTTCAAATTAATTTCCGTTTTTTTAATAGAAAGTAGTAAATCGCGTCAGCGGTATATCATGCCCGCGATATAGTTTGGATGCCACGATGCATCAATCGTGATGATGTAATTTGATAATATTTTTTGGCAACGTTTGACAAGCAGAGAAATGCTTTGTTTTGATTAGAATTTAGAACAAGAATTCCTTTGAAATCTTAACTTTTGACTTACGTTTGACAAGCTGAGAATTTCATGGTTATTGAATTATAATAAAATTGTTAAACAACGAAAAATGCTTCACGCGGAATTTTCTTTACCAAGAGGTTTTTGAATAAATACATATGTAAATAAAAAAAATATTTCCTGTCTTAAAACATCTTTATTTTATTTGTTACCAATCAATGTTAAACATTTCTCTCGCATATATATCTCTTGAACCATCCAGCGGGCGCGCCTGCACAAATTTTACGACACATCGTGCATCGTATTACATAAATAGATCGTGGTGTTTTACAAAAATAAATACAGCTTTTATGTATGTTATGTGTATTTATTAGCTTAATAGTAAAGGAAGATTTTATAAATCAAAATTGCTCTTAAATTTATGAAAGAACGATATAAATATGTAATACGATGCACAATGCAAGTATCTCTTGAAAACGCGCGTCCGCTGGAAGGTTAAACACGTCGAATTTGACGAGAAATCTCCCGAATGAAGAGGCAATTTGCACCCTTCATGTAAAATTCTTGTAGCATTTGTTTGTGGAATAATGTTTTTGAACGAATCGGCCCTGAATCCAAAACTTCACGCTGTTCAACTCGCAAATAGATTGATTGCTCAAATGATGACATTTAACAATTAACTTCTCTTCTGTCACTTCTGTTTTCATTCCGCTTAGGCGCTCCATTACTTTAAACTGGTTAGTATTGTTGTTTTCTTTTGTTGCTTTCAAATAGTCAGGGGCAGGTTTTTTAGATCTTGTTAATTTGCTCGGCATGATTTGACAGACAAGTTGATTCATTTCTGATGGATGTGTAAAGATGTATTTTCAACTACAATATAAAGTTTATATGATTGATGCATTTAGAAATCTTATATATCATTCGTTGTCTTATTCTTTTTCATAACCATTTTAAATGTTTTCTATTGAATCGGATAGAGATTTTGTTTAGCAACGGATTCGGAAACCCTCCGCGCTCTTGCGTATGCTCCGGGCGGAGTTATTTTCATCAAAATAGGGGGAAAGTGAAGAATGGAAGGGTGATGTTTACATTTTACTGAGCTTGATCTAACAAAGAACTCCGAAAATGCCCTCATATGACTCATTGCGTGACACCCCTTTCCGGTGTAAAATCGTCCAAAAGTGATAGTCTCGGGATCCGTTGCTGAACAGTATCATTTTCAGCGTTAAATAATCAGTTATGACTTCTACAGTAGTTGGTTATTTATTATTCGAGGAATTAATGTCTCGCACCGCACAGAATTTTCCGAAAAATCTTCGTAGTAAACGCATGCGAGTGAGATTCTGTTTTAAGATGGGGTTCTAATGGTTTAATTAAATTTCCGCTTTTGAGAGAGAAATTTCCGGCTTAATCCGACTGCGTTCGGAGACATTTTTTTTGAAAAATAACATATATACTTTTTAATGTTATTTTTCAACTGCATATGTTTTAAAACTATGAAAATATTGTAAAATTGATCTTTCAAAATAATACTTTTTTAAAAAAAACTGAGAAATTTGAAGAAAAATGACTAAAATATTTGCCTTACGCTAACAGCCATAGACAAAATCATATTCTAAATATACATAAATCCTTGTAGGAGTACATTTTTATGACAGTTATCTGTGTTATGCTCTAAAATATTTCTTGTACTTCAAAATAATTTTGAGATATAGCTGAACATCGTTACTAAACTGGTAATTTTTCATAAAAAATGCTTTTCGTTTATATTTAAGAACTTAAAAATAATACTTGATTTTAAAATTGACCTTAGTTTCTAGAGGAGAACATCAAGCATATTATAGAAAACCATCTCAGAAAATTTCATATCAATACTTGAATAACTTTTTGAGAAATCATTGTTACGGTCGACAGTTTTCCTCAAAAATATCATTTCTCAGAAAACACATTTAAAGTTTTCATGCAACATAAAATAATGCTTACAGTTCGGTAATAAAACAACTGTAACTCCATTTGTAATTCACGTAGAGTAAAAAGTGAGACAGTTTTAAAAAGCTGGTTAAACAGGCTACAAAATTAAGTCGTAAAAGGTTCTTTTGATAATTTAATCAAAAACGACGATTTTAAAGCAGTCGGATACCTTAAAGAAATTTTGCGACCCTATTTCCACCAGAAAAATAACATTTATCCTCGAAGGTGGAAATAATTTTATTACAATTGCGAAAAATAATTCTATAGTAAATGTTAGTGTAATATCTAAGGAAAGGTTGCTTTTCCTGTTATTTGCCTACAAGTATTGAAGAATTTGAACAAAAACGGCCTATGAGCGCTTTCACAACCTCGATATTTCTATTCTTTTTAGCTCTAGGTTTCGAAAGAAATTAGAGTGCGTACAAAGGGAATTGTAATTTGCTGAATTTGTATAAATTGGCGGGAAAGTGTTTTTCATCGTTATGTATTAAAAAGCCAAAACATAGTTTTTATATTTCACTTAAGAAGCGTTTCATTAACAAGTTAAATAACGACATATGAAATGCGCCTGTACGCTTTTTAAGGGACATACGACTCTTAAACCTCGAAAAAATGCGGTAAAAACTTTCAAATTCGGTACATTATATCTCGGAAACAATGCAATTCACAAGCTCCCTTTTTTTTCCTAGAAAAATATCTGTTTATTCTCTTATAGGACACACATTTTGAAACCTTTATTATTGGTATGTATTTATTTGAGAGAGTAATAAATATTGGTATAATTTTCGGAGAAAAAATGAGATAGTCACCTTGCGCGCATGATTACGGATAAAATGTTGGTCTAAAGGCAATATTTTGGGTATCTAAGTAATCCAAACAGTTTGTTTAAGAAACTAAACCACAATTAATTAACATTTAAATTTAATTTCTATTTTATATACCAATTTAAAATAAAATGTTAAAAATAGTTAAAATTTCAACTTTTGTTATTCCCCAAAAAACTTTTTTGGAGAAAATAAGTACAAAAATTGTGGTTCAATTTGTAGCGCATAGCACAATACATATTTAGTAAAATTTTATGTAAAAATATTAATAGTTCTTGAGATATTGTGCGCGCAGTATCAAAAAGACGCATTTTGAGATGTAGCGTTTAAAGATATGGCCATTTTCAATGTTAAAGCTGACCAGCTGATGCATTTTCCTTCATAACTTTCATAATTATGGGAATTTTTTTAATACGGATTCTTTTAAATTGTTCAGAAAAGACTGGAGAATAATAATATATATTTTTTTTCATAAAATTGAAAATTTCGAGGTTTAACAGTCGTATGTTCCCTTGATTTAATTACTTTGTTTACATTTCCCTATACTTCCTGTCTATACATGAAGGTAATCCTTCCATGGCTTGGAAGGTGCTCAATCATCTTCGGTCATCTCGTGACAGGTAGTGTTGTCGCAGTCTGAGTATTGAACCTTTCAGAATGCCTTATTTTTGGCAAGCAATCGAAGTTCGGTTTCGGAAAACATGACCGATAATAATCTACGTTAGTTTTGTATCATTCAAGGAAATTTTCTGAAAACATTGTAAGATAAGAAGGTTTAATTTCTAAATCTACAAGATGGTATTGATTTGTTCAGGAAGTTGCTACGTAGGCTCTTTTAGAAGTCAAAAGGCCAACGCCGTCACGTTTGAGGATAAGATATCTAAATGACCTTTGAGTCAGTGGCCCCTAAAATTCTTATATCATGAAAAATCAATCGATACTTAGCTGCATTTAAAGATAAATATCTTATCTGTTAACTGTATTGCGGAAATTTGATCTATCATCTTTTAATGCGATTTTAAATAATTTAAGTGCTGGGCATTAGACTATTAGGACTCAAATTATAGATTTTGTCTCTTAAATTGGGTCACTGAGTATGATTACAGTAGTCTCGATAATTCGAGTTTTCCATAGATCGAGTTAGTGAAAAAATCAGTTTAGCTCCCAAATAATGACCAACACGTGAAAGAATTACTGCATCTGGTTTTTATTGTTGTTCGACGGGTCATATGTCCACTGCGCACCCCGAAGCCACCTGCAGAAATGCCCTCCCAAAGAAAACGGGATATATATAAGATCGATGTATAGGAGCAATGTGTGTGTGTGTGTTTAAACAAAAAACAATTGACAATTATTTTAAGATATAATTAACTTGTTGCTATCAGCAGTAATCTAATAATATGCAAGTGCATTTTTCATTTAAATATAATACACTGAAATTTAAAAATTGCTTTTATTTCCATTTATTTATTTATTAAATTTTATGATTTCGATAATTCGAGGTAGGCCCGTTCTCGTCCACCACGAATTATCGAGACTCGACTGTATAGGGTCGACAACATATGACCTTTTTGTTTGGACTTTCGACATAGTAATAAATTAATTGAGCAAGCCATCTCGATTAAGATGTTTTGGAATCATTTACCAAGCATGAATTTCTATTTAACGTCATAAATTACATTTACATGTTTTACTTTCTTATAGTGGAGTTGCGAAAGCATTTTTACTTCCTTTCTAAGAAAGTATTGTAATCTTCAAAGAATTCGACCTCGAGATTTTGATGAATCCCGACGTCATTTATCTCTTCAAGTCTTAAAAACCTTTTCGATTTGTGGTCTTTATGCCAAAATAGCAGATTTGCTTAAAATTTTGGCCGAAATCCTTCAACGCGAAGCTGTTTGTTCGTCCGTGATCCATATGAACATAACTTAAAAATCGGCATCTTTTTTATCACCTCAGGTGTAGATTGTATCAGATTTTGGATCAGATTCTTTAGCGTACCATCAATTCTTATGTTGTGAACGCAATAACTCAAAGATTAAATTTTCCCTGACAAAGGGTTGCCCCTGATGTAAATGTTGCAATACCATCCAACGGGAGTGGTCTCCCCTAAACTTTCTCGTATACTCCTAACACATGTGGAGAAAAAATAAGCTAAAAGGCAGTGAAACGAACAAGCATCCCTAACGCAGTGGAGAAAAAAGCTTGGGGATCCGAAGCTTGGAGGCGAAAGGGGTGGGTAGAAGCGGAAAGGATTAGCTCAAGTGAATGCGGAATAACGGGCTCGCGTCATTGTGTGATGAGAAAAGACAAATAGGCGATTTGAACACCCTTTTTTCGACCGATTGAAACGAAAATTGGGCGAGGATCTACAAATAATGTTAGCAGGTCTCATACTAATTTTTATTTACCAAAGTCGTAGGGTTTACGAGTTATTATGTTTAGAAGTATGCGATTATACAGACCGACAGACAGTCGCCCCTTTGATGTATTCGGCCCAAAATTTGATTCGGTTCTACATTCTTGATGATAAAATGTGGTACACAGTTTTATCACCAGGAATGTAGGTCCGTATCAAATTTTGAACCAAATCCGTCGAAGGGTTGATTGTTTGTCGGTCTGTGTAATCGAATGTTTTTAATCGCAATAACTTCTTAACAAAATTACTTAGATAACTGAAATTTGGTATGTGACCTTCTTACCTTATTTGTAGATTTGTGTCCAATTTTTGTATCAATGGGTTAAACAAAAGGCGTTCAAATTGTATAATTAATTTTTCTAATCCGATTCTCCATGCTCATGCGTACTGGTAGCAATCTCTGTTCACGAGGAAGCTATTGAGCGAATTATGTCATTTTGTTCTTGAGCCGGCAAGAGTGGAAGCTAGCAGTCTGCGATAGATGCGTTTTAATCGATACGCATCTCTTTGAATTTGATTCTTTACCTAAATATTTTGCAATCACTTTAATCTACAATGAAAACCCTTCTGATAGTCATTGGATTCTGGGTTACAGTAGGTTCGAATTTTTTTTATCCACGCGGGGGGAGGGGAAACAGCACCTTTTTACTTTCTCGTATACGAAGTATACAAAGAGAAAGTATTGTAATCGTCAAAAAATTCGAACTCGAGATTTTGACGAATCTCCACGTTTTAGACCTCCCTGAGTCCGAAAAACACAATTTTGGAATTATGTCTGTCTGTGAACACGATAACTCGAAAACTATTAGAGTTACGGGGATGAAAATTGGTATGTGGTCTTTAAACATAATTTGTAGGTTTCTATCAAATTTTGGACACAATCCGTCAACGGGAAGTCTGTCTGTCCGTATGTCCGAAGTCATGTGAACACTATAACTCAAAAACTTGAATAGCTAGATGGATAAAATGTGGTACACAGTTTTATCGTCATGAATGTAGGTCCGTATAAAATTTTGGGCCAAATCCGTCAACGGGCTGACTGACTGTCGGTCTGTATAATCGCATACTTGTTCAACTCCATGCGCATGCGTACTGTTAGAAATGCCTGTGCAAAGAAGGGACACTCCGAAAACTTGGCAGTTTGCCAAAAACCAATTCTGGCGGCGAGATTTTGTAAGGAAGCAAACATTTAGAGCGTCTCGTTTTACTTGCGTATTGGAAGCATTCTCTGCGCATGCGCAAGCTATTCTCCTGTTTTCTTCTCTGCACGCGGAACTTGCATTGCTAGAGTTTGATAAAAAAAATAAATATTGCGAAGTTTTAATACATACGCATCTTTTTGAATATGATTCTTCACCTCAATATTTTTCTATCACTATAATCTCCAATGAAAAACCTTCTGATAGCCATTGCATTCTGGGTTACAGTTGGTTCGAACTTTTCATCAACGCAGGGGGAAGGGAAATGACAAATGTTTGAAAAGTATACGAGAAAGTTTAGGGGAGGCCACTCCCGCTGGTTGGCGAAGTATACGAGAAAGTTTAGGGGAGACCACTCCCGCTGGTTTGACGATTACAATACTTTCTCTTCGTTTACGAGAAAGTAAAAACTGCGGCTAGTGCGCGAAATTTGTTGAGTTCCTCCTCCCGTAGCATCACGCCACAGTGTTCCAAGCAAATCCGAGAGCATTTTCCGTGTCAAGAATTCAGAACGATTGCTTCGTTTTGCCTAGAAGGAAAAAGCTCTGCGATTTGCAATTTGCTTTGACGCCACTCTGTTTCTCCAACCTGCAATCGAGAGATTCTTGGGGAGTATTTTTCCTCATTTTGGTTCCTGTCAAGGTCTTCTACTTCTCGCGCTTCGACACACGTGCCTTTTTTTTTCGCAACGAAAGTGGCTGTCACCTGCGAAATACCCTATAAACTGGGGATCGTATGATTTTTAAAATCTTGAACTTCATTATGTGTATTACTTTTTTCGTCTATACGGTTTATTGTTTCAGTCTGTTCCCTTTTTAAAACATTGCGCCGCTGAAATGGCTTTATTTAGATAATTATCTCTAGTATGGACTGAATTGTAGCTGCAAGCCAACAATACTGCGTTGTCCTTGACTGTATAAAGTGCCGTCGTCAAGCCTTGGGTATAGTTTCGGAGCAGTGTAGTTTTAAATAACATGACCATGAAAAATCATCTTTAAAAATGATTCTGCGTAATACATTTATTTTAAAACATTTATCCTTTGTTTTTGGTTGTTATTTATGAAAATTCTACAGATATGCTTGGGAAATAATTTCAAGGTCCAGAGGCAGACACATCCAGATATCTGTGCTTGCCTGCCTCCGGATTCCGTAAACGAAAGATTGTTTCTGTGGCATACACTTAATACTTATCGCCACCGTAGGAATTCCAGGATGCAGAAAATAAGTAGGCTGATTATAGGCTTTTAAATATGTTTAATAACATAGCAACATGTTATTATACAATTAATGTTAAGTGTAAATATAATATGTAAATATTATATTTACACTTAACATCCAACGCTTACCTTACGCTCGCTCAACGTACTCATACTCGCCCCTCAGGCGCATGCGCCGCCAAAGATGGGGTGGTGAACCCATTATCGAAATGGGGGAGATAGCACTTAGCCAGCTGCAACAGTTTCTGTCAACTTATGGTATTGGGTTTATTGGAGGCTAGTATTTCGTCGCTTGACAAGCGCCGCCACCTATCTCAATTTTTTGAAATTTCAAAGAGGAAAAGAAAAAGAAATTAATTTTTCGCAACCAATAACGAATATTTCTGAATTTTTTTTTACATCTGATACGAGTATGGTACCGCATGTTCCTACCAGATGTGGGGAAAAAAACAAACAGAAATATTCGTTATTGGTTGCGAAAAATTCATTTCTTTTTCTTCCTCTTTGAAATTTCAAAAAATTGAGATAGGTTGTGGTGCTTGTTAAGCGACGATTATTACAAGTAATCGACACTGAAGATATCATTTGGGTTTAATCTAATCATGGAAATTCTTCCTTTTTCAGCTAAAGGAAAAGTATCTATTTTTTTAAAAAGAAAACTATTAGCTTGTGTCTTGTTCTTTAGTGTGGTGTTTCGTTCCGTATATTGTGCTGAATACCAGCATGTGATTATCTCTCTGCTTAGCTGCAATTTATATAATGCGTTGTTGTATTAATTCCTCCCCATATATTGTATAGCAACGGATTCGGAAACCCTCCGCGCTTTTGCGCATGCCCCGGCGGAGTTATTTTTATCAAAATAGGGTGAAAGTGAAGAATGGAAGGGTGATGTTTGCATTTTACTGAACGTGATCTAACAAAGAACTCCGGAAATGCGCTCATATGACTCATTGCCTGATACCCCTTTCTGGTTGTTTGCGATAGCTCTTTTTTAATTAAAATGGACACTATTTCCTTTATATATATATCCTTTATATATAAATATCCCTATACTATATCCTTTTCAATAATTTATTTTAAAATTCAACATAGGTAAAATATAAAACAAAAGAGACGGACTGTGGCTAAGTAGTAATTAATTATAAACATTAAACAGTGGAAATAAACACATTTTAAGGGCCATATAATTTCGCTTTGTAGGAGATTAAATATTGACGATTTATTCACAATACCTCGCTTGATAGGAGGTTGTAAGCATGGACTCCTTATTAATAGAGGAGCACCGGCTTTTCGGTCCAGCTATCTACAACTCTTCCAGCGAACTGGAAGGTTTGTCTCTTCGCCACCCACTTGGAGAAGGCGCTGCAAGCGAGAATAAACACCGGTGTAAAATCGTCCAAAAGTGGTAGTCTCGGAATCCGTTGCTGAACTGTATTCATCATATTGCCAATCAAATCGCATGATTTGTTCACAATTTTGAACTGCAACTGTTCGAGAGTCTCTAACGTCAGCTTCTGTATTACGTCAGTTTGTACAAAAGCTGACATCATACCGTTTGTTCCTTGTTTTTGATTATTTAGTCCCCCCACCTTATGTTTGAGATAGCATTAAGATATGCTATACTAGCAGTACGCGCACGGCGTTGCCCGTGAAATCAGGACTTTAACAAAATAAAAAAAACCGCCCACAATGACATGAAAAAATTTTGAAAACAAAATCAAAACAAAAGATACACATTTTTTGATTTTTCTGCTTATTTATTTTTTTTTCGCGCTACAGTACAGAGCACGTTAATCCAAAACAATATTACAAAATTGGAACGTGAAACTGATTATTATACAGCAAGCAAAATATAAATCAAATCCGAAAATAATAATCGAAGTAATTCATTCAGGTGAAGGTCGTGACGTATCTTGCGCGTCCGCCAATCAAAATTGGCATCAACGTTCCGAAGAAGTGCCGCGCGAGGAACTCGCTCGAGAAAAATAACTCTCAACTGCACAGAAAGAAATTAATTTAAAAAAAAACGGGAAAAGATATTTTAACCGTTCTTGTTTTAAATCCGCCAGAACCGTTCTAGTTATAAGCTGAAAAAAATTGAAAATAATAGTGTTATTAGAAAGTCGGATGCAACAGATTTAGAAACAAAACTAACATTTGGATGGCAAAACTGACTATTTTTTAAAAAATTCTCAAAATTCAGTAAATTATGTTATAAATTCAAAACTAACTTCATTAGAACGGAAATCGCGTGCTCTTTCCGATGGTCTATCTATTTTTGTCGTACAATTATTCGAAACCAATTTATTGAGGAATTAGTGCGAAAAATCACCCACAACAACACAAAACATTAAATAAAAAATATTCTAGATTAAAATTTCGGCTTCGAGGTGCATTCAGTCACCATTACGGCTACCTGTGTGCCAAATATCATGGCTGTAAGTGCGATAGATTCGTCTGGACATCGCAGACAAACACACGCACACAAACATTGCCTTTTATAAGTACAGATGGGGGCGGGTGCTCATAGCTATTTTCCGATTTCTTCCTGCAGTGATTATCCCATGTGTTTTTGTTTATATACAGGGTGTCCACACTTTCCGTGGTCAAATAGCTAATTTCTAAACTGTTAGACATCTATTTCTAATTGGAAAAATGCTTTAAATGAAGGGAAGAATTATAATATATATTTTTTTTGAGTGAATAAATACATTCCTGAAAATGTTACAATATCTAACTTTTTATACAGTCCTCCTGTCCCATCAATCATTTAGTAAAATATTTTTGACACACTATCATTTTAAATAAAAAGAGTCCCACTCTTCTGCGACTAAAACTGACTGAGTTATGGAGATTTGAATATAGCTGACTTAGACCGATTTACACTGTTTCAATAGCTGTCTTGGAAGACGATCCACCAATCAATGCGCAGCACTTCCTCGACGAGGCCGCTGATTGGTTAAAAATCATGAAATTCAAACCACCGTAACTCGCTCAGTTTTAGTCACAGATGAGTGGGACTATTTTTATTTAAAATGTTAGAGTGTCAAGAATAGTTTACTAAATATGACTGATAGGACCGGGGGACCGTATAAAAAGTTAGAATTCTTAACTTTTTCAGAAATATATTTATTGACTCGCAAAACATAAAATATAATTCTTCCCTTTATTTAAAGCATTTTTTCAACTGGAACTATAGGTCCATCTATAACGGTTTAGAAATTAGCTATTGGACCACGATAAGCGTGGACACCATGTATAGACTGTTTGTTATAATTTTTAATAAAATTTTGTTTTGGTGCTTGTGTATGCAGAGAATCATCGTATGGTGTGGCATATAAGGTTTATGAACCTTCCTTGCTCTCGTTATATTAGAACTTCCTACTTGATGTGCACTTCATTAAACATTCCGTTAATCTATATGGCTCTTTTGTTAAGTTAATTTCCTTAAAATTAATTTTAAAGATAAATTATGAAAATAATTTTAATGAACTAACTTACTGGTGCAACTGTTACGATACTGTCATGAATTTACTCCCCCTCGCTTAGATAGTCTGAGAGATCTTGAATCACCCTGCGGATAATTTTATTCCTTCATCCTATTGCAGCGGTTCCCAACCTATGGCCTTGTGGGCCTCGGATAGCGTATTAGAGGGCCGTGGAACTCTAGTCAAGATTCGAAGACATTGGAGATTCAAGAGCCGTCACTCATTTTTTGCTTTATAAAACAATATATTTAATCCTATAGAAAAGTCTTTTTTGCTTTGCGGTTAGTGCTTTTTTGGGGGATAAAGGCCTATTTTAACGTTTATTCGTCAGACGTTAACAGAAAAAAGCACTAGGAATATCAGTGGGAAGCCTCTCACCCTGATGAGTTGTTTTCCATATTTTTTCCATTTTTTATTTTCCAAATTTTTCGTTTTATCTTTTCTATTGTTTACATTGTAATATATAATATGCGTGTGTGTATGTTTGTATTTTTTTACTTGTATAATATACTTAGTGGGGAGAACCGCTGTCCTATTGTATATTAATGATTAGGGTTAATCTCTTATTAACGAGATGATAAAAGAATAACTAATCCCTCGAGCGACTGAAAGAGAAAGAAATATCGTTTTCGAATGACTTGAAAAGGGTTCTTCAGGATCTCCATTTTTAACCTGTAAATGTAAATATATTAATATAATTCAGCATGTTTTCCCTGTAAATCGTTTTGATTGTATTAAATTTTTTTCTTCCATCTATTGAAATCGCAATTCTTAGAAATTTCCTTAAATATTCTTGCCCGTTTTTCTGTCAAGGCGTACAAACCTGCAGGAACTCCAGTCAATGAATTCCTTTCTGAAACACCTATAGATTTCTCTCGTTTCGAGAAAAAGTTGGTCGCGCCATGCAAATGTCGTGTTCATCGACCTCTTTAAAAGGAAAAGTTTGCGACAAAAATGAGGATTTCGGTTGCTATGAGACAAAAAGGTCTGTAACCTTTCACGCCAAGATTGTTTCTTGAGAATACTGTTGAGTCTTGTGGGTTTCGGCTCCACCCTCCTCTTGGCAATTATATTTATGGCTCACATTTTCATTTTATAATGGCTCCCCTGCAATGAAATAGCTCAACAGTGTTTGGTTGGGAAGGCGTATAAATTCTCCCGGCATGGGTGGTGTACATCCGATATTACTCCTGGAAGCTCAGTTTCTGTACTGACCTTTGGGAAGAATTCTGTTCATCGTTTTTTTTTTTTCGCTTACCTCGCTGAAATCAACAAATCTTTTCTTTTTTTAGACATTCTTGTCTTTTTATTTTTTCGTTTCTGTTTTGCACTAGTGATTATATTTATGTTCATGTATTTGTTGTTAACTAAGCATATGTATCTACCTGTTATGATTGCTTGCATTCGTTTTACCATCTCATTTTGAATTGCATATAATCAAAGTTACTAGTGCTGATTTGTCATTATGGGCTTTCGCTTATGTGTTATTGCAGATACCAACCGTGATTTATCTTAAGGTCAGTGACAACTCCCCTGTTGACTGTACGCAGAAATTCACTGTTTGAATGGCGAGTAATTTTCGTAAATACAGAGTTTCATTGTTCAGAATATTGCTAACTTGCGTTTGAATCAAAATTTTGTTCAGACATACCAATTACATTTAAATATATTAGGAATATATTCAGGACTACTTAACTAAGCTTAATGATACATCGCGGAGCTTTTCCCGCTCTGCCGACATGAGCTGTCACTATATTTGAGCATTTGCTGTCTTTAACACTATAGTTATTCGAGACTCACTTTGAGCTTCATTTTAAATCCTTTCTGAGTATCCGCCCCAACAAGAGGGCTGCCTCCAATCCTTGGAGAAACTTTTGAAACCTTGCATGGGGCATTTGGCCTGAATTGTTAACATTCTAAATCAGGGTTGCCAGATCAAAATAGCAAAATAAGGCCAAACCTTCTGAAAAATAAGGCCAAATTTGACAAATTGATTGAAAACGTCATTTGCTATTAGAAAAAAAGATATTCTTCATGAAAACGAATCCCACTTGATAGGCATATGTTCATTGTTCTATTATTAAACTAAAATTTAAGTGAAAGAAATTTGAAACATCCTTGTTCTATTCAGGAGCTATTTCGTTTGACAGCATATATCATTTGAAATGTATACTATCAAAAATTTATTAAAAAACAATAGAATACGTAATTAAAATTTGTTCTAGAAGTAATTAGCGAAAATAAAGCCCAAAAAGGGCAAAAATGAATTTAATTCCAATGGCTTTGAAAAAAGACCAAATTTTCATAATTTGGCCTTCGAAAGGCCAATATGACAACCCTGTTCTAATTATATTGGTTATTTCGTATCACTAGAGCCTGACTGCTGTGTACACCTACGTTCAGGCTATGTGTTAATCTAGGCAAGTTAAGTAAAATCGGATTATCGTATGGTGGCG